>MVAM01000067.1:0-76965 GCA_014825675.1 Cystofilobasidium ferigula | reverse complement strand
TGTGGCGACAACCCCCCCCCCCCGCCGCCGGGGGGCGCCTGGGGGAAAAACAAAAAAGGTATGCCTACCCCGTATGCAACCCCCCTTCCCCCCCCGCATTTTCCCCCCCCCCCCCCCCTAATTCCCCCCCCCCCCCCCCCCCCCTTACCACCTGCGCGCACTTCACTCGCCAACGCTTCACTCGCCAACGGGCGGCGACCTGCGCCGGTGGGCCAACATCCCTTATCGCGCTAGACCGCTTCCTTCGCGTAACGCGCTAGCTGCGTGTCATTTGCTCTTGCCCACTCGACCGCGTTGTAGACCATCCCTGCTCTCCTTCGACGACCCGCGCAACAACGACCTTGCATGCTGCTCTCCTGTGTACACGACTTGACCGCGAGATGCTCCCGCCTCCGCTGGGCCCGGTCGACTGGGCGAGGCAAAAGCTCTGCTGACAGGGCGCAGCGAGCAAGCAGAGGCGGCCTCGCGTGGCCGGAAGGACGCCGATCAAAGGGACTTGCAGCTGCGAGTTCGACGAAGGCGGCAGGCGGAGCGTGCGCGAGCAACCGATTCAGCCCACCCACCCCGTCCTCCTTCAGTCCCTCCTTCACGGCGCATCCTCTGCCTCCCAAGCAGCCACGTAGATCGGGTCGCCGCAGTTGGACGACAGCGTACCACTGTGTAACTGCCTTCTTCTTTGCCGCGTCCGTCGTTACCGCGTCCGTGGAGGGGAGCTGATAGCGCAACGCGCCTCCTTCTTTGCCTCCTCCCTTGTGCGACTACGCCTCCCGGCTGACCGCTTCCTCTGCAGCTTACTGTCGCGCAGAGTTGCAAAGCTCCTGCTTGCCACCTCTCCCCGTCTCTCCGCGCCACCCTGCGCAGCCGTCTTCCTCGCTGCCAATCCTGTACATAGTCCGGCGCACCTCATCCTTCCCCGGCAACTGCCCACTTCCCTTCTCTCCAAAACCCGGCGCTCTTCTCTCGCTTCCGCGGAAGCTCGGCAACCTTCTATGTCGGACCCCTCGCGTCCTACCACGTCCTCTGGACGACCTCACACCGGCAAGCGTCGCGCACGACCAGCTACCAGCAGCTCGCAGCGACCGGACACGGCCGCGTCGTCAATCTCGTCCCTTGGCCCGGCACCACACACCTTCCGTCCTGACCTCGACGACTTCGACGACGACGAGGAAGACATCGAGGAGGAGACCGAGTCCGAGGCGGAGGAGGGCATTTTCGCTTTCCACCGGCCGGTGACGGGTGCCATGTCGGGCTTTGGGGGCACGCCGTTTACCCCAACAGACTCGCAGGGTGATAACTTCGCACAGCCCCCGACGACCGCTGGTCAGCGCTCGCTCATGAGCTACGGCAGTGTGCCTCCTTCTACCGCTCAATTCTCCATCGCCCCACCGCCGTTGTCGTCCGCGTTGTCTGAGCACCTACAGCCAGTCACCCCGGCGGCCTCCTTGCCCTACTCGCCCCCCTTGCCGGGCCCTGACGGTAGCGGCAGCGAGCTCGGTCCCGACGCTAATTCCGAAGTCACACCGCTCCCTCTGGTCCACTTCACACACCCGAAGGAAGACGGGTCGTACGACGGGGGCGTACCAAAAAGCTCCTTCCTCGGCAGCGAGGAGTCGTCCGTCGGCAGCTTCTCGATAGGCGGTGACTCCGCGGGTCAGCAGAACATGCGCATGCGCAGCTTCGCGCCGCTCATGCAAGGCGGGGAGCGCAGGAGGCGGAGCGTCAAGTACGCTGAGACGGAGCCTGGGTCGGACGAGGGGTCGGGTGTCGTCACCTGGGTGTCGCAGTCGCTCGCAGGGCCGACGACCATCCCTCATGGCGACATGGAACAGCACTACGAGGATGACCACGAGAAGTGCGTCGAGATTTTCCGGCGGTCTTCTGCTGTGCGGCGCTGATCATCTTTCGGATCTCGCACGGCAGGGGCGACATCGTCGCGGACTTGGACGAGGAGGACAGCCCGTACCCTGAAGTGCGCGCGACGGTCTCTAACCTTGACGATCCTGATATGCCGGGTAAGCTCTTCGTCCTGCTTTGTCAAAGATAGCCGGAAGGTGTCCTCAACTACATTCCTATCTGCAGCCCTCACCTTCCGCGTCATCGTTATTGGCGGCGGATTATCGCTAATGCTCGCCTGCATCAACGCCTTCTTGTACTACCGCAACCCGGCGCCGAACTTGCCTTCAACTCTGGGACTGTGAGTTTGCTTATCCACCTGGCCCGGCGACTTCTATTCACCTCCTGCCTTTCGCGCAGGCTCGTCGCCCATCCCATCGGCAAGCTCATGGCGCTCATCCTCCCCGTCACCGTACACACGATGCCGACCTGGGTACCCTTCTTTGGCGGCTCGACGTGGTCCCTGAACCCGTGAGTCGTGCTCTTCAGCTCCCGCGTAGCTCAGCTGAACCTCTGCTGCCCTCCTGAACCTTTGCTGCCTTCCTCAGCTCACCTTTCAACATCAAGGAGCATGGCCTCATCACGATGATGATCTCTGTCAGCAATGTCGGTGCATACGCCCTCATGGCGTCCATCGCGTCCCAGTTCTACTACGACATTACTTTTCCTGTCGGGTGAGTGCCTTTTGCACTCCTCTTGCCGTTGGCAGCAACGGCTGATAGCCTTCATCTGCAGCTTTGAGATTCTTCTTGCGCTCTCGACGCAGCTCACAGGCATGACCTTTGCCGGCCTCTCTCGACGTTTCCTGGTGCATCTCATCGCTTTCGCGTCGCTCTGAAGCGAGGTGCTGACCTCCGCCCTCAATGCAGATCTGGCCTGCGTCGCTCATCTGGCCTCAAGTGCTCTCCCTTTGCTCGGTTCTCAACACGCTACACGCCGGTGACGATGGCTTGGACGCAGAGAGCCGCACCAGCATGACCCGCTTGCGCTTCTTTTACATCGTCCTTGGTAGTGCCTTCTGCTATCAGTTCCTACCTGGGTGGATCTTCGTCGCGCTCAGCTACTTCACGTGGATCTGCTGGATGGCTCCAAGTACGCTCCCTGCCCTGCCTACCATCATTCCACGCGTGCTGACACTGTGTCTTCCTCAGACAACGTCGTTGTCAACCAGCTCTTTGGTTCGATATCGGGTCTCGGCATGGGCCTCTTAACATTCGACTGGAGTCAAATCAGCTACATCGGCTCACCGCTCATTACGCCTTGGTGGGCAGCCGCCAACGTCGGTGTCGCTTTCGTCCTCGGCTATTGGGTTATTGTCCCTGCCATCTACTACACCAATGCGCGTATCTCCCAGGATCCTGGCCTTACCTCATGTCTGACAGCTTTACTTGCATCTGCGCTCACAGACCTTCAGCTCGCAGTACTTGCCCATATCCTCTTCCAGCACGTATGATCGCTTTGGCAAGGCCTACAATTACACGCGCGTCATCGGCACCGACTACCGCTTCAATTCCACCGCCTACCTTGCGTACTCGCCGCTCTACATCACTCCTTCCCTTCAAGTCTCCTACATGTTTACGATGGCGCTCACGACGTCGGCCATTGTTCACACGGCGCTCTTCTACGGTCCACGGATCCTGCAGGGGCTGAAAGGCCGTAAGGTTGAAGAGGACGACGTGCATGCGCGCCTCATGCGAGCGTACAAGGATGTCCCCGAGTGGTACGTCCGCCTTCATTTTCGGCCGCTGGCGAACTTGGACTCACTCGTACTCCATCTCAAAGGTGGTATGCTGTTGCTTTCATCGGGTTCTTCTCCTGCGGCATCGCAGCCGTACAGGTTAGTTATATTTCCTTGTTCGCAGGAAGCTTCTGCTGGCTGACCATGAAGAGCGCTTCAAAGGCCTACCCCACCGACCTACCCGTCTGGGGGCTACTGATTGCGTTCATCGTCCCGGCCATCTACGTCATCCCGGCTGGCTACGTCTTCGCCTTGTCCGGTCAGCCTGTGAAGACCTTGGCATCCCCCCTACGAGTTTGTTCGGCGCTAACCTTCGCCTTGCGTCAGACTGCCATGTGCAACGTCATCTCGCAGACCCTCGCAGGCGTCATGTTCCCCGGCCAAGGTATCCCGAACATGGTGAGGGCAGGTCCCGCTGCTCCTTCCGGGCCGAGGCTGACACGGCTACCTTATCCAGATCTTCAAAGCGTACGCGGTTGACACCCTGTACATTTCTGGTGTCTACTCTTCGGCGCTCAAGCTCGGTCATTATCTCAAGGTCCCTCCTCGGCAGTCATTCTGGGGTAAGTTTTGTTATCCTATCTCTTTCGGCAGCGCTGACATCAGGGACGTTCCCTGCAGCCATGTGGGTCACCGCGGCATTGACGGCCGTCGCGCAAGTCGGCATCAAGGAATGGCTTTTCGCCACAACGCCTGATATCTGCACCGCGGGCAATGCGAGCTCCTTGAGTTGCCCTCAAGTGCGGGTCTTCTTCACGGGCTCCGTCTTTTGGTGCGCCCTCCCTGCTGTAATTTTAGCGCGCATACAACTGATCTCAGCTTCTCAGGGGTATCATCGGACCTGTGCGGGCTTTCGGACCGGGCGCGATGTACAACGGCCTCACGTACGCTTTCCTTGCTGGCGCCGTTTTGCCCGCTCTCCTCTGGCTGTACCTTCGACGTGTGCGTACTTTCCGCCCAGCATGCGTGATTCTCAGGCAATGCCGACAACATTTCACGATGCAGTACCCGGGTTCCATCCTCAAAGACGTCAACTTTCCCATCGCGCTCAACGGCCCTCTCAACACTCCCACGATCCCGCCTTTCAACACCGCCGTATGGGTGCTCGTTGGGTTTTTGACCCGTCAGTCCTGAGCCTCCCAAGCTGTACATCAAGAAGACAATCTAACCGATCTTCTCACTAGAATACGTATGGAGACGAAGGCACTTTCGCATGTGGTCGAAAGTGTGTTGCGTTTTTATACCATAATCTCCAGCACAGCTAATTATCCATTCACTTTGCAGTTTAACTACATCTTGTCCATCGGCCTCGACACGGGCACAGTCATTGGCGTCCTCATCATCTTCCTCTGCCTTCAGCTGCCTAGGGGCGGCATACTGTCGCTCAACTGGTGGGGCAACCTCGTCTTCACGCAGAGTGCGTCCAGTCCCCTGCTTGGCAGCCCAGCGAGATGGCGTGGTGCTGATGCGACCTTGACGCTTCAGCCCTCGATGCTACCGGCACGCGACTCAAGCAGCCGCCTCCAGAAGGCTTTGGCCCTACCACGGTGAGTTCGCCCATCGAAGACACGCTCTAGGATCCAGGTCGTTGACTGCCCTTTTGTTCTCTGCAGTGGCGGACCTGACCTTCCCAGCACTTTCACCTGTACAACACAACGCCTCACGCAACCTCAACTTCTTTGTTATACAAACTCACACTCTCTTTGACTGCTCGCGATGCTCAGAAAGTTCAGTTTCCCCTATAAAGCGTCTCTGAGCCCCTTGGCCACCCTTGAATCTTGCCGTCCTGATCGCGACAAAGGGCAGGCTCAACGGGAAGGTCTCTACGTACTTTCTTCCGTTGAGCACTTGCGGTCTGGCCGCCATTCGAGCGCGATAAAGTTGCGCGGAAGTTCGAGGAGCAGAGTCGAGCGCTGATCGCAAAGTTCCTCGAGATGAAGTCGGCTCTTCAAGGTTTCCAACGGCCGCACTGTGCGGCCGTCTTGAAATTGCTGGCCTGACCGTCGAAAGGAGGCGCGCTGCGGACACTGCAATCGGTCGCCGGCGTCGATGGACCGATGGTGGGTCGCTGCCAAAGTCGCGTCCTCGTCCCAGGAAACGCGTCGTCGGCGACTTTCGACAAAATGCGATGATGCGGCGGAAGACAAGGGAAGCAGAGAAGCGTGGGCAACACGACCAAAGCTCTCCTGCCTCGTCCGGGGCAACGTTCTGCCCCTCTTGCCGATGCGCTCGTCACGACAACCTTGTGGTCGTCGAGGGCGATGGGGTCAATACTCGATCGTCTGAGTCTCGGCGCCACCAAATCCCCCGCCGTCGAAGCCACCAGCCGGGAAGAAGCGAGAGATTCGCCTGGCCACAGGTGCAGACGAGAGGCGCGTTCAGACATGTGGCCCGCCGCCTGCTGCTGCTCAGCTCAAGAGCAAGGGGATGGGCAGGGAACCCTGTCGCATGCTCGAGGCCCGAGGACGCCGGTTGTCATCATGCGCTCGACGCGGGCGAAGAAGCGGGGGGGCTTGACGTGCGCGCGGGTTGCCATAAAGGCGGCCGCCTCTGGCAGGCGACGATCCCTTTCCCCCACCCTGATCCTCCGCCTTCCTCCGTACCGACACCTCGCTTTCCCTCCCCCTCCGCCGTCTCGTTAGCCTTCGTAAGTCTCTGCTGATCCCTGCGTCGTTGGAGCCGGTGAGCGCGACCTGCCAGAGACATAGCAACGACGACGTCGTCGTTTGTTGTCAACGGTGTCGCGCTTTCTTGCGCCCTCCTCCGGCGTCTTTGCCCGACGGGCTGGAAGAGAGGGCTGACCGCGTGATCCATCTCGCTCCTTCCTCCACCTCCCTTGCCTCCCCTCCCCCAAACCACCAACCGCCTCAACCAACGCAGCCCTCACTTCTCAAACCATGATCTTCCCCAAGTCCGCCGCCGTCGTCGCTCTCCTTTCCCTCGCGTCCGTCGCAGTCGCCGCTCCCCTTCCAGTTGAAGACAAGCCGTCGGCCGAGGCTCGCCTTCTCTGGGCTCCCAACGCGCTCGAGGCTGGCAAGAAGCCTGCGGCCGAGGAGCGTCTCCTCTGGGCTCCCAACGCGCTCGAGGCTGGCAAGAAGCCCGCGGCCGAGGAGCGTCTCCTCTGGGCTCCCAACGCGCTCGAGGCTGGCAAGAAGCCCGCGGCCGAGGAGCGTCTCCTCTGGGCTCCCAACGCGCTCGAGGCTGGCAAGAAGACCGAGTCTGCTTGAATCATGTGGTTCGTTCCTTGCTGTCCTCCGAATGAGATACTGGTCTGACCGCCTCGTCCTTCCATCAGATCCGCACTCTCGCGCTGTCACTGCTTGTCTTATGCCTACGGTCAACATCCCCGCCGACCTCACGTCACCTTCCGCCAGCCTCTCGAGCGGCCTTCCCCTGCTCAACTCAGGATCGGACCATCCTCGTTTTGGTTCGGACCTTGTCCATCCTTCACGCCTTCCGTCGTTAGATAACGTCCTGCACGCCCTTTGAATGCCCCTTTCACAGTACCTACATTTGCGCAATCAGGATGACGAGCTCCTGCAACCCTTCCGGCCTGTTGTGCGAGTTGCCCTGCCCCAAATGAGCGCGGTCCGGCGGAGTGACTTGGTCTGGCGGGTGCGCCGCTGGCTATGGTTGTCGAGCTGGTAGGCCTTCTGCAACCTCACACCGTCGTCTCTTCTCCGGCGCATTGCTCCATCATGTCCTACATGCTGAGCGTATATCGTATAGCCGTTGCGACTCGGAAGACCGAGGTCGAGTGCACGGCAGCAAGGATTGAGAGTACTCGTCTAGCCTCGTTTGTCAGCAGCGACCTTCCACCGACTGCGATTCGCCCCGTGCTAGGTCTCAACCGTCGACCCTTCCTTCCTCGCTACTCAGCAGCCACTGGCCGAGCGCCCCTTCTAGCTCCTCTCCAGCATGTCCCCCGTCGCCGTTCCTCCAGCTGCGACGCTCGTCATTGGCTCGCTCGAGCGAGGAGCCGAGTACCAGGCCCTGATAGCAACGCTCGAGCAGGGGCAGGACGCAGCAGCGCCTACCCGCCTCGACCGCTACCTCATCGACCGCATCGTGGACGGAGGTGCGTTGTTGACAGCAGCGTCGCTAGCTAGGCTTGTAGACTGACCTGTGCTGTTTGCCTTGCCGCTGCTCCTCAGCAACGACGCTCCCACCGACGACCTACTCGTCTGCTCATGTAATCCTGCCCGAGTCCCACCTCGCCCCTCTCCACCCGACTTTCCTCTCCCAGCTGTCGGTAGCGCTCAGCCCAGCCGCGTCCGTGCAGTTCCACCTGCCGTCAGCGGTCCCTCCGCCGAACCTGTCGTCGTCGCTGCTGCTCGCCGGGCTCCAGCCTGCACCGAGCTCGTCATCCGACGCGGCCCTCCTAAGCTTCACCTCGCCGTCCGCTGCGGCCAACGGCGGCGTCAAGCTGCTCCGCCGGCCCAAGTCCAAGGCGACCAAGTCGGCCATTTGGGCGCTCCAGGCGGACTCGCCTGGGACGTCGGGCGGCAGTGGTTCGATCACGCCGTCGAGCCTGCTCACGGAGAGCGACCTGAAGCGGCCGGTGTGCGTGCTGCCGGGGGAGGCTGAGCGTGCGACGAAGCGCAAGGTGCGTTGGTCTACTTTTGATAGACTGATAGTTGCTGACAGCGCGTATCCGTGCTGCAGAGGGCGTGCAAGGGCTGCACTTGCGGTCTTGCGGAGCTCGAGGCCGAGGAGGCCGCTGCCGCACCCGCAGTCGCCTTCGACCTGTCGTCAGACCTGCCAGACAACCTCTCATTCGGTATCTCGACGCCCGTGCCGTGCGTCTCCAACCCTTTTGAAGTAACGCTGAGCTGTTAAGTGGGAAAGACTGACTTTCGCCGCTCTTCCTGCACTGCAGCAAATCCGAGCAGGAGCGCCTGAAGGCCGCCGCTGCCGCCGCACCGAAGGCGACGAGCTCGTGTGGCAACTGCTACCTCGGCGACGCATTCCGCTGCGGCGGCTGCCCCTACGCCGGTGAGCCTGCACCGCACTGTACCCGTTTGAACGGCGCACTGACTTGTGTCTTCCCGTTCAAAGGTCTTCCTGCGTTCGAGCCCGGGCAGCAGGTCGTTCTCGACGGCCTCGCGGACGACGTCTGAGGCGCTGCCCCACCTTTTCGTGTTCCTGCTTCTTTAATCTTCGCGGCGCGCACCGCCTCCTCGGCTTTCCTCGTCTGTAACATCACCCGCACGTCACACGTTTCCCTTCTGTAGAGTCTTGGAAGCACCTCTCTCCCACGGCGGCCGTCGTCTCTCTCGCTAACAATGACACCGTCAACGAAACCCCGTTCGCCGAACACGGGCCTTGTGACAGCGAGCTCATCTGACGGGTTGGCGAGCGACCTGCTTCAGCCACGCAGCATGCGAATCACTGTCGAGAGCTCTTCTGGCCAGTTCTGCCTCCGCCACGGCCGCGGCCTCCACCGCGCCCGCGCCCGCCGCCGCGGCCCCTGCTCGCCTTGTGCGCGGGCATGCCAGCCTCGCGCGTGTCGTCGTCGCGGTCCATGTCGTCCTTGCCGCCGCCGCCGCCCTCGCGCTTGCGCTTGCCGCCGGCCTTCTCCTCGCGCATCTCGATCGCGGCCTCGCGCGTGGCCTCGCCGACGCGCTCCTCGAGCAGGCCGACCGCCTCGGCGTCGAGCGGGAACTCGACCATCTTCTTGCCGATGACGCCCTCGATGCGCTGGATGAGCTCGATGTCGTACTGCGTCACGATCGTGATGCTCTTGCCGCTCCTGCCCGCTCGCGCCGTTCGCCCGACGCGGTGAATGTAGTCCTTCGAGTTGGTGGGGATCGAGTAGTTGATGACGATGTCGACGGCGGGGATGTCAAGACCTCTGCGAAGTGAGTGCGCACATCGAGCCGCTCACAAGTCAGGGAAACTTCGAGAGCAGCGGCAGGGTTAACGAGAAGTCAGGAACGAGGACGCACCGAGACGCAACATCTGTCGCAACGAGGATGCTCCTCCCGCCGCTCTTGAACTTCCCGAGCGCGCCCAGCCGCGCGCTCTGGCTCAGCTGCCCGTGCAGCGGCACGGCGGGGAACCCGAGCATGCGCAGGATGATCGACAGCCTTTGGGCGTCCGCTACGGTCGAGGTGAAGATGATGATCGAGTTGGCAGAGAGCTCGTTCGCGAGGTAAATCAAGTGGGTGTCCTTTTGCGAGTAAGGCGTCAGAATGTAGTGCTGCATCAGAGTGTCGACCGTCGAGTACCTGCAAACGACAAGCGCAGAGTGTAAATAACCATCCAGAAGATCAGCCTCAAGGTCAAAGAGAACCAGAGTGCTTGGCGAGCGCGCGCGGCGGAGTGAGAGAACGCACTTGGACGAGACCTCGACCCGGACGGGGTTAGCCAGACTCGCCCGCTGGAGCTTGGCAACCTTGCTCGTCATGGTCGCCGAGAAGAGGAACGTGTTGCGCTCCTTGGGCAGCACCTTGAGGATCTTGTCGATGATCGGCCCGAAGTCGAGGTCGAGCAGACGGTCGGCCTCATCGAGCACCTGCGGAGGGGTTGCGCGCGCAGTCGTCAGCGTTCCACGTACGACACGAGCTGACGGATACTATGGCAGGGCATACAAGATACTTGATGCCCTTCAGCGAGAAGCCCTTCGTGTTCTCAAGATGGTCCTGCAGTCGACCCGGCGTCGCGACGACGATGTGCGGCCGTTTTGAGAGCGCGATCGACTGCGTCATCATGTCCATGCCGCCGACGATGACCGCCGTGCGCACGCCAATGGTTGCACCTAGGCCGTCGATCTGCTGGGCGATCTGGTAGGCGAGCTCGCTGTGAGATTGTGCGCGCGAAGGCGGACGGACGGAGGGCGGTGGAGGGGAGGGGGTCGCGCAGCAAGTTGCGCAAGTTGGTTCGGCGGACCAGTACCGGACGTCGAAGACGACCCGACGTACGGCGCGTGAGTACAGGCAGGGTCCGACAAGCGAGCGAAGCGCGATTGACCGCAGAGGTTCGCGAGGCCATCCAGTGAGGGTGGAGGGCGAACGCGGCACGAGGAGGAACGGAAGCTCGAGCGTCAGCCCTTGAGTCCACCCACCAGGCCACGACGCGAGGTACAAAGCACGCACCGAGTGGGCGCCATGATGCAGGCAAACAGCGGCTTGGGATCCTCCCAGAGCGCCTGGAGGATCGGGAGCGAGAACGCGGCCGTCTTGCCGGACCCGGTCTGGGCGAGGCCGATGATGTCGCGGCCCTGGAGGGCGAGCGGGATCGACTCGCGCTGGATCTGGGTCGGCTGGGTGAAGCCCATGCTGTCGCAGGCTTCGCACAGCTGCTCGCTGACGCCGAGCGAGGCGAACGTGACCTGCGAGGCGTCGTCGGGCGCAGGCGACGAGCTGCCGCTGCCGGCGTCGGGCGAGGGCGAGCGCGAGGTCGAGGCCTCGTGCGGGGAGGGCATGGCGGACGTGCTGGCGTAAGAAGGGGCGGGTGGCGAGGGAGGGCGTGGAACTGGACGAGCGAGCGAGCGAGCGGAGGGACGAGGATGATGGTTATGGCCTGCGGCTGCGACGGTGTCCGTCGGCGGTGCAATTTGGGCGCGGGCGGCGAGCGGACGAGGACCCCCTCGATCGGGGGACCTGTCGGGGGTCTCGCCCCGGGCGCGAACTCTGCTCCCGCCTTTTCCCTCGAGCGAGCAGGCTCAGCAGCAACGATCCCCCCCCCCCCCCCGGCACGACGACGACGACGACGACCACAAGCCCCCTTCCGTCCCCCCCTGGACGGCTCACGATCACGCCCGGACGACAACCCCATCGGCTCTGCTCTGCTCTCTTGCCACCGACAGAGCGCGCTGCTCCAGCCCCCTTCCCCCCTCCCCGCGCGCGCCCCAACGGCAGCTCAGCCCGCGCCCATCGCCCAGGCGCCGCTGCTTCCTTCCTCCCCTCCCCTACCGCTGGCTCCCGCGCAGGTAGCTCGTAAGGGTCCTCTCCTCCCGCCGGCTTAGCTCCCTCGCCGCCCCGTTTCGTCCCCAGCTCGCCCACAACCGCGTGCGCGACACTCGTCTCTCGCCCTCCCCGTCCCCTCGCTCCTCCTCGCTCGTCCTTTCGCAGGACAGCCCGTGTTCGCCAACGATGGACCCGACCTCGGCCTCGCAGTACCAGAACCTGCACTACACGTTCCAGAACCTCGCGCTGTCGCCGCCGCCGCCGCCGCCGAGCGAGATGCCGCCCCTGCCGTTGCCCGTGCCGCCGCAGACGACGACGACGGCGCAGGACGGGTACTACGCAGACGAGTACGACGGCCACACGCCGCCGCCCAACGGCGGCCAGCAGCAGCATCAACAGCAGCAGATGCACCACCAGCAACAAGCTCAGCAGCAGGGTTACCCCCAGCAGCAGGGCCAGCAGGGCCCCTACTACGACCAGGGCCAGGTGCGCGCCGCCGACCTGCGCAGTGTCGGACGTGCCGGCTGGGGAGGGGCCGTCAACGGCGGCAACGCCATGAGCACCGGCAGCAGAGGCAAAGGCCAGCGCGCCGGTCTTCCTAGCGTGCGTCCACCCTCCGCTCGAGATGGGGTTTAGGATCTCTGAGGGCTAGGCGAGCGCGGCCAAAAAGAAGGGGGGGGGGGGGGGCACGCGACTCGTAGAAAAGCGTGTGGCCTGGCTTCAAAAACGAAGGATGCCTGGGCTTGGTGCTACGAGTGAGCCTCCGGAGGGTGCAAAGTGCACGTCGGTGGCAGGAGGGACGCGTCACGATGCTTGGACGCGCTTGTGCCTCTTCGGCCCCTCTCGGCGGCGACGGGGCGGAGCTTCCCTTTCTTCCAGCCTTGTCCCTGCCCGCCAGCTCGCTTCCTCGTCCGATGCTAACTTTCCTCCTGTAACCATCACCCTCTCCTCATCCTCCGCCATTGGATTGACCTTGCTCGACGCGCAACCTCTCGCGATGGATTACTACGGGGGCATCTACGTCCAGCAATGGCTCCAGGATCCGTCCCTCCAGCAGCACCAGCATCTCCACCACCCGGGCCAGCAGCCGCAGCAGCAAGGAGGTGGGTACCCGAACGGGCCATCGGGCCCGCAGGGCTATCAGCAGGGTGGGAATGGCTACGGCTATGACCGCACGACTTGTGCGTCGTCTAGTTTTCATTTGCCTTCCCTGCCCCCTGTCCTTTGTCTCGGAGGGGAGCTTCGCCGGGGGATCACCGAGCTGATCCGGCCTGTCTTTGTGCCTCTCCCTCGTTCGACCTTCATCCAGCGCCCAACCCGTCCCAGCAGCTCTCAACGCACTCAGTCTCGCCTCCTCCTTCGGCTGGCTCGCAGCTGTACGCTCCGCAGCCAACGAACGGTGCCCACTACCAGCAGCAGCCGCAGGGCCAGCAGCAGCAGCACCTGTACGGTTCCTCGCCGCCGTTGCACCAGCTCCCTTCCCCGACGATGCAGCACGCTGCCAACGGCGGCGGCGGCAACGGGCAAAAGTACGGCTTCCCGCCCTCTGGTGGCGCGGGTGCCAACGGGCTCGGCAACAACCAGGGCGGCATGGGCCCGGGCGGCGTCGGCTCGGGCGCGGGGGGTGCTTGGATCGGTGGGATGGCCGGCGGCCTCGGCAGCGGCGTCGGGGGCGCGACGGGCCCGTTCAGCATGGGCCCTGGCGTCGGCGGTGGGCTTGAGGACGATGTGATCCCGTGAGTCCCTCGCCACTTTCACCAGCAGCACGCCGCAGAGTTGCTGATTCCACTGAACGGCCTTGCAGGACCGCGATCGTCATCAAGAACATCAACTTCAACCTGCAGAAGGAGGACCTGCTGCGGACGATCGAGTCGCTCGGCGCGCCGCTGCCTTACGCGTTCAACTACCACATGGACCAGGGTGTCTTCCGCGGGCTCGCGTTCGCCAACTTCAGGAGCGCGCACGAGGCGGACGCTGTTGTCGCTGCCCTCAACGGGTGCGTTCCCCCCCT
Source organism: Cystofilobasidium ferigula (assembly GCA_014825675.1). NCBI lineage: Eukaryota > Fungi > Basidiomycota > Tremellomycetes > Cystofilobasidiales > Cystofilobasidiaceae > Cystofilobasidium > Cystofilobasidium ferigula. The sequence goes on along the minus strand of MVAM01000067.1, from coordinate 63,413 downwards.
ATCCTCCCATCTGGACTGCAGAGGGTGTCGGTGCTGACAACTTGCGGTTCTGACCGTGCAGCTACGACGTCGGCGGCCGCAAGCTCCGCGTCGAGTACAAGAAGGTGCTCCAGGCGGGCGAGAAGGAGCGCATCGAGCGCGAGAAGGCGCTCCGGCGGATGCGGTCGATCCAGCAGCCGCCGGTGCAGCCGCTGCCGCCGCCGCAGTCGATGATGCTCAACGGCGGCGCCGGCGCAGGGGGGCTTGTCCAGCCGATGGGCGGCATGCAGCTCAACGGCCTCGGCGGCGGCATGGCCGACAGCTACCCCGACATCCAGCCCGTCAGCCTCGGCCTCGGGCTCGGGGGTAGCGTCCCCCCGCCGCCTCAGCAGCAGGCGCCTCAGCAGCAGCAGCCCGCACTCGGCCGTGATGGCAGCACCAGCAGCCAGGGAACGAACCCGGGCATCCCCATCGTCCAGGTCAACAACGGCTCGGCTCAGCGCGAGGTTTTCGACGGCAGCGACATCGGCGGACACTCCAAGTCCAGTGCGTCTGCTTTACCGCTTCCTTCTCGCGCCATACAGCGCCTGACTCACCGTTCCTTCTTTCCCGCAGCCGAGCTCGACCTCAACGACCCGACGACGCTCGACATCTACTCGCGCGTGCTCGTGTTCAAGGAGGACCGCATGCGGGACGAGCTCGCCTTCTCGCGCACGCTCTCGGCCAGCCAGCGTCGGGTTGTGCACCTCGTCGCGCAGAAGCTCGGCGTGTTCCACTACTCGGTCGGCGAGGGTGACGAGCGGTACGCCGTCGTGACGCGCAGCGAGGGCCGTGGTGGCGACCGAGTCCGTTCCTCTTCCCCTTCTCTGCTGCCGCAGCTAATGCCGTGCTCGAGCTGACCTCTCGGCCGCGCGTCAGGCCCTCCGTCATCAGGCGTCCCGCCCGGTGCTCTCACAGCAGCCCGGCCCGCAGTCGGCGTCCAACCTGTACGCGGCCTCGCCCTCGCTCCGCAACAAGTCGTCGATGCCCGACCTGTCGCACCTGCACGGGCCGGCCGTAGGGCGCGACTCGCAGCGCGCCATCCTGTCGCAACGGTCGACCATGAACCTCCGGGACGGTTACGCGACCGTCAGCCAAGTCGGCGCTGGTGCTCGCCGCAGCCAGACCAACCCTACCGGCGCGTTCCAGGACCAGCAGCAGCAGCCGCAGCAGGGCCAGCAGCCGCACCTACTCCAGCCCCCGGGCCCGTACTCCGGCGCCAACAAGGGTAGCGAGTCGACCGACAGCCTGCCCTCGACCGAGGGCAGCCCGACGCTCAACGGCATCGTGTCAGCCTCGCCCGCGGCCAACTCGCCCGGCTCGCTCCTCCGCCAGCCTCGTGGCCCGCCCGCTGTCGAGAATCGCGGCTTCGGCACCCGGCGCCTCGCACCTGGAAGCGCCGGCGCCGCGGCTGCTGCGAGGATGAGCACGCCGGCCGAGACGACCCTGCCCAAGGACGAGAGCTTCGCCACCAGCCACGAGCCGCTCGACCTGTTCTAGCGCCGCTAGCTAACGCCCCCTTGTCAAATCACCAACCCTCAAACACATGAATGTCAACGTCATGCGTGCGTTTCTGCTCCTCCTCATCCTTGTCTTGCGGCGGCTGACTCGCGACTCGCTCGCCGTTGGCAGACGATCTCATCCGCCCTCAACGTCTTCACGCCAGCCTATGCCTCTACCCTGCCCTATGCTCCCCTACCTCACCGCACCCCCCCTCCCTCAACCCCCCCGCACGAAACGCAGAAAACATGACTCAGGATGGTCCCACTCTCTCTCCGGCTCGTTTCTCTTCTCCTTTCCATCTCGAACGACCGAATGAAATCCCCGCCTTCCTCCTCCACCTACCGGAAACGACTCACCCTTTGCACGTCACACAAGACCCCCTCTTTGACTGTGATATAATTCCCTCCGCCTTTCCCTCGCTCAAGCCTCTTGTCCTTCTCGCTCGTCTCTCGGAGTCGCACAACCTTCTCCCTTCCTACTTCTCGACTTCCGCTCTCGCTCACTTTCTCCTGCGCTCGAAGCACAAACGCACTTGTACCGAGTCCGTCCGGGCCGAGAATGATCTGATGAAACTCTCTTCTTTGCACTTGAAGTTTCTCAAGTCGTGAAGGGGCATAGCGAGAAGTGCAGGCGGGCTGCAGAGGGGTGAGGGAGAAAGTGCAAGAAGGACGTGCTCCGGACCAACGCTAAGCCTTGGAGAACTTGTACTGGCGCGAGCGGACAATCTTCTCGAGACGGCTCAAGTTGCGCTTGACCGGGACGGTGCAGGACTGGCGTGCAGATCCATTGAACGAGTCGGCAGTGGCGGGACAGGTGACCTGAGCGGCGAATTCGTCGTCGGCATACACGCTCGTGTTCTCGCCGGTAATGGAGTCAAAGTAGCACACGACGGCTGCAGGCCAGTGTGTGTCAGTGAGTTGTGCAGCGCGCCGGACACAGGTTGAAGGTGTAGAACGCACACTTGCCCTCTGCCGCACCGCCGGCGTACAAAAGGACGTAGTTGCAAGCCGTGCGCTCGCCGTCGTCAACGCCCGGGTACTCGTTGAAGCGGGTGTAGTAGTTCATGTGCATCTCGGTTGTCGGATTGTAGAAGTCGACCGCAGGGCAGATCCAGATGCACGGCGTCGTTGACGACACCTGGCTGACCTGGAAGCGCTTGCCATACTCGACCGTACCGCACGGGCCCTGATGCCCTGATGCAGTTCGGCCGAGGCGAGCGATGCGAGAAGTCCAAGGGCGAGGGTGGCGATAGAGAGGAAGGACGAAGCGAAGAGCATGGCAAGGATGCGTTGGACTGGAAGGAAACGGTGAGGCGAGCAGCGAAAGCAGTCGAGTGAGGTGGCCTGAGGCGGTCAAGAGGAGAAGATTTATCAGGGGATGAAAGGAACAGCGCACCGTTGTTCGGCAGCAGGAGTGAGCGACCGCGCTGCGCAGTGGTTATGTGTGAACGGCCGCACACTTTGGCGTTTGGACCATGTTGCGGCGCCATCGGTAGTCAAGCCCTGCAGTGGGCGCTCGGACTCATCGCAGAGGCGTCCGCAAAGACCGGCGATGCTCGACGGACAGCAAAAGGAGGAGGAGGTTGTCGGTTCCATCAATCAGTCTTGGGTCAGCTTGCTGGATAAGAGACGAGGGTGCGGTCGAAGAGCTGGTGAGAGCTACAGTAGTGCGCAGCCAGGAGGCGCAGGAGGCGCTCACCGTACGCATGCGCGCACCCCTACCTCGTCGACGTGCAACGACGTCGACCTGCGACGAGGCCTACCAGCTGACCGGCAAACTCAGGCTATTCACGTTCGCGGGCTTTCAGCAAGCCTGCTTGTGCCCCTTTCGTGATGTAGTGGCAGCTGCAAGTGGATACGTCGTCGGCCGCGCGTCTTCGCGCCGCCCCGCTCGTCCGTCTGCAGGGGTCGACCGCCATCCGCGCTGCTCGCCTCGAAGCGCCCCTTGTCGCACGCTCGCCTTCGTCGTCCTCAGTAGCTATATCGATTACTCGCTATGTCCTTCGGTCGCCCAGGTATGTCAGTCGGGCCCGGCGTCCTCTGCGTTCGCACGCGGGCTGGGCTAACCCCCTGATCCCTCACCCCGACCGCCTTGCTCGCCTTCACTACTTGCAGGCAACCTCATTGACTCGTTCAACGTCAGCCCGCCCGAGCGCGGCTCCTTCCCTCTCGACCATGATCGTGCGTTTGGCTGTTGTCCTGACCAGCATGAAGCAGCAGGCTGACCCTGCCGTCTTGGCTCCGCCTTCTCGTTGGCTGTTTGCCTCGTCAGACGAGTGCTCGCCCATCATGAAAGAGTACCTGGCGTGCCTCAAACAGAATCAGCAGAAGAACGAGAAGTGCCGCATGCTCAGCAAGAAGTACCTTCAGTGCCGGTTCGACGCGTGCGTCCCCGCCGTTGCGGGCTTGCGTTCTCGACTTGGCTGCGCGCCTCGCTGACCCGGCGTTTTTGTGACCGCTGCCTGCTATCGCTACAGCGGCCTCATGGAAAAGACAGAATGGAGGAACCTTGGCTACCCGGACACGCCGACGGCCAAGACGCCCGCCACGACCCTCTCAACCTCGACTTCCCCTCCGACGTCCTCCTCTTCCTCCGACCTGCCGATGCCGCGGCGCGGCGAGTCGGGCCCGCCGACGACATTCACACCCGTGCCGGTATCGGACAGCTTGAAGGACGGGGCGAGGACGGATGATGTTGGTACGGGTAGCGGGCCTCTCGGCGTGCTCGGAGGGAGCAGAGGGTCGAGGCACGCGGACGTCTGATGATGCCTTTGACGACGCTCGTTGCTCTCGTGCGATAACAGGCTGACAACTGGCGAAAGAGGAGCAGGGACAATTCAAACAGGTTCATTTCGCGCCTGGAGCCGCTTGATCAACCTCGTCCAGCAGCCAGATCTTCCAGTCGAGCACCTCGTGCCCCTCAAAGAACCCCCCACAGCTGGCCGTCACGCCCACCCACGCCTTCCCCTCTCCTTCACTGACGACCGGCACCCTCTCCGACGTACACACCCCCTCCCACCCGTCGCCGTTCACCCCTTCCGCCCCGCCCTCGCGCAGCCGCACGTCCACCTCCCCGGGGCGCGCGGCGACGCGCAGCGTGTAGGCGCGGGCGTCGGTGAGCGGCGGGAGAGCGGAGGGGAGGGCGCAGGCTAGGGAGTACCGGTGGTGCGGGTGCGGCGGGCTGTGGAGGGAGATGTGCGGTGTTGCGGGGTCGCGCGTGCGGTCCTCGCTGATGTGCGTCGTCAGGGAGGTCAAGTCAGCGGCGTGCAGCAGACGTCGACGGGAAGCGGACGCACGTCTGGTACGTATCAACCTCGACCACCCAGCCCTTCTTCGCCACCCCTTGATACCCCATTCCGGCCCCGTCCTCTCCCAGCGCTGGCGTCTCTCCGTCTGAAAGGACGAAGAGCCCGAGCGCCATCCCGTCCGCGCACTGCGCAGGCGGCGGAGGAGATGTGATGCGAAAGGTGAGGATCGCCACGAAGGGCGTGCCGGGAGAGGGCAGAGGGACGGGAAGGAAGGCAGCGCCGGTCGCGGAGGGGGAGCAAGGAGTCAAGGCGAGAGCTGTCGACGCCAGGAAGGCGCTGCCGCGTAGGACCGGCGGTGGGGAGGTCTTGAGGTCAAAAAACGGCGGGTCTTGCACTGAGGGCCGAAAGGCATCAGCCGGCGTTCGATGCGGACAGTCAGAAGGGTATAGAGCGCACCTCTCACTGGGACCAGAGGGTCCCCTGCGACGCCTTCGCCGCGGTCTTTGCGCCAGTCCACCCCGCCACTGATTCTCCCCTCCCTACCCTCCCGCGAGGCGCGCTCCTCCTCCTCCATCACCCTCGCCCGCCAGTTTCTTTCCCACTGCCGCTCCTGTTCGTCCTCCTTTCTCAGGCTCGCCCTCTCGGGCTCATCCAACCCCGTCCTGCGGCGGCTCGCCAGCCACCCCAGCGCGCGCCTCAGGTCTCGTTCGCCTATCGACTCTCTCCCCTTCGGCAGAGTGAGAGACGGCGTGTACGATAACGTAACGTCGCGCGCGCCAGAAGTGCCGAACGCGAGGATGTATGTGAAAGCCTTGCCCCAGCCGAGGGCGTAGAGCAGGGGTTGGTCGGTCTTGCCCTCGGACGGGTCGACGTGTATCCACCTGCCCCTTTGCGAGCTCCAGTACTGCGCAGACCAGCCTTTCTTTCAGCTGCCGACCGAGCAAGAAGAAAGGCAAGACGAACCTCGCACCACACATGGTCCTCCGCGCACCAGACGTACCGCGCGCGCAGCCCGACCGCGCGCAGGAACAGCATGAACACGTTGGCAAACTCACCGCACCGGCCTCGGCGGGTCTGCATGAGCGTTCGGAGATCGCTGTTGCGTCGCACAACAAGTCAGCGCTAGTGTGTCCAGCATGGAGAGCGAGAGGACGAACTTGTGTCGCGGGAAGCGGTGCGTGCGCCCGCAGTCTATGCACTTCCACAGCTCCACTCGGCCTGCACCACCAGCTGCAACTCGCGGACGTCAAGTTCAGGCACTCTGGACAATCGGGCGAGCCGCCAGCTGGACGTACCTTGCTCGTCGGCGGTCGGCGTGTCCAATCCTGCGCTCTCGGTGGCCCCTCCGCACGTCTCGCAGTCGATGGGGTCGACCCAGCGCATGTAGTCGCGCTTGAACCAACGTGCGAGCTCCTGGGCGAGGTGGTCTTCGAGGCATCCATCGTCCGGGGCGGAGGCGTACAAGTCCTGCAGAGGAATCTCGTCGAGCGCCAGGTCCTGCGGAGCGCGTCATCAATGCGTCAGTTGGAAGCATCCGGCCGAGGCAGGGGGGAGCAAAGGGAGCAGACTAGCAGCTCGCGCGACTCCCAGATGTTGACCTGCGCATCGAGCCGCCGCAGGGTTTGTACCATGTCGCGCTGCTTGGCCGGGTCAGGCCGCCAGCGGAGCGCAGCCGTCAAGAGGAACGAGAGCGCGAGGACATCGGCCGGCGTCGGAGGGCGAGGCGTGAAGAGGGTTGTAGCCGGATGAAAGAGGTCAACGTGGCTGACGAACGCCGCCGTGTGCGGAGAAACGGGCGGCATCAGGCTGGAGGGGCAAGGAAGGAAGGCCGGAAAGGGGGGAGATCGGCGAGCTGCGCGCCAGTTGAAAGCCCATCAACTTGGGCGGAGGCAATTTCCCTCGGGGTATCCGCGCGCGGCGCGTCCCCCCTTTGTTGGCTTGCTTGCAGTTAGAGTAGTAGCCTTGATCTCGTCGGCTCCCATCCCTTCGCAGCGCCACCTCCTGTCCTCCTCTTCCCACGCCTGCGCAACCTCTTCTCTGTCTCTCAATGCCCTCAAGTCATCGGACTTTGTCGGCAGGGCACTTGGCCGCGGCGGCCCTACTGCCGCTGCTCGCCGCCAACGCCGTCGCGTCGAGCTCGAGCCGCACAACCTGTGCTACCGGCAGCAACGGCACCGTCATCGGCTGGTGGAACACCAAGGACGGCGATTCACCCTGTGCGTACACCCAGCTCGGTCATCCGACAGAACGCATGCTGACGATCTGCTGTTCATCTTGCTGGCTCGGTCACTTTCGCTTGGCGCTTTCCTTGGACGCGACGCGACGGCTCCTCCTCCCTTCAGGCGCCCAGTTTGAGTCGCTCTACCGGCAATGCGACCCGTCCTTCCGCATGTTCGACATCTCGTCATCGGTTAACTATGTCTGCGAGGTACTTCGTCCTGCGACTGTTGTCTCTTGAAGCTTAGGCTGACTCCCCCGTTCCCTGTGCGCGCGCCGTCTGCGCTTCCTCGCTTCCCTCACCTCCCTCCTCGCCGTCAACCTCCACACAACAACCCCTCTTTGCGCTCTGCCAGCCGGACCAGAACCCGTCCGACTTCTGCTGCTGCTCGTCAGCGTCCTTCACCCTCTTCCAAGCCTGCCGGTTTTGCCAGGCTGGCTCGCTCCCTTCAGCGGACGACACGACGCCGGACCAGACGTACGGCGCGTACCTGCACTCGTGCCCGGCGGCGACCATCACCAACTCATCCCTCGCGAGCAACCTGTCGGCGACTGGGCTTGCAAGCTGGGTGTTTAGGCCCGTGCCGGCCAGCGGCGTGTGGGACTACGCGGGCGCGCAGGCAAATGCGACGAGGGAGGGGGTTTGGAAGGCCGCCAGCGCAGGGGAGGGAATGACTGGGGGCGCGAAGGCGGGTGTTGGTGTCGCGGTCATCGTGATTGCCATCATCGGCGCGTTTTTGTTTGTGAAGTTTGCGCTGCCGCGCATCCGGTGCGTCCTACTACGGTCATCCGAGGCACTGATGATCCGCTGACCGTCTCTCGCAACACCGCAGGCGCCGTCGAGTCCGTCAACGCGGTGACGAGGACTTTGAGGTCTCGGACGCCGGCTACAAGTCATGGTACGGCCCGCCTTCCAGCGGCACAGGCGGCAAGGGCTGGCGCGGGTCCGTCGCCGGCTACTTTGCAGGCGCAGCGGCCGCGAATGCGTCCCGCCGGGCGCGGGATGGCGACAGCGCACGGAACGACAGCAACCAGTGGAACGAGATGAAGGACGAACCCTCGTCCAGGGGCGGCAAGGAGACGTTTACGGACGTCTACCCGCTCTCGGGCTCGGCGGCTACGTTCGGTCAGTCCAGCAACCCCTTCACCGACCCGAACAACCAGGACCACGACGACGATGGACACCACTCTGAACACACCAGCAAGCACACCCCGCAGCAGGAGCAGGAGCAGCGTCATCCGTCGCCGTACGAGCCCTACGCCGAGGACGTGTACGTCAACTACCAGATCGGGGACGACGACGACGCTGCGGACCGGCTCGCGGACGCGCCTGATGCGACGACGCCGCGGCTCGAGCACGCCGCGGAAGGATGGCAGGAGCGCGAGGGCGAGAGCGACTGGGACCGCCAGCGCAGGTGGGAGGACGAGGGCCGGGCGGGCAACGGTGCGGGCCACCATGCGCGCGATAAGAGCTTCGGCGGCGGCGGCGAGCATGGAGACGGCATGGTGCGTGTCCCTTATTCACTTTCGCTGTATCTCAGAGCGATTGACGACCTCTTCTCCTTCTCTCGTCTCACAGTACCCCGTCGCGATATGAACCCAGTTGCGCTGAATGCATCCATCGCCTACGCCAACTCTTTCGTCGACATGGACCGACATGTTCAGTGCTGGACGCGACTTCGCGCTCCTCGGCTAGCGCGCGCGTCGTGCAGCTTCCTCACGGGCTTGCAGATCGCGGCGCAGGACCAGCACTACGGCGCTCGGCCGTCGCCGCCTCATCGCACTTCGGCGCTCTCTCTCCTCCGCTTGTATTCTCGCCTCTGTCCGTTTGCTCCCTTGCTTGTGTGTCGACTGTGAAATATTCTCCCGCTTCCCACTTCCTGCCCGGACTAGTTGCAGGCGACCGCTTGCAATTTGCCGGCGCCACCATGGTTTGGAGGGACCCGAGTATCACAAAGGGAGGCAAGGACGTTGACTGGTATGCGCGCCGCTACACCTTGCGCGAGCTGCTAGCGACGGAGCGCGGCCGCCTGAGGTGTATCGCGCTCTGCGCAACGATGTCTAAGCTCTCGCTGGCTGCATTCTCGCGTGTGCCGTCTTGTGCTGCCTTTTTAGACCCGTTTGACTTCCCTGCGTCGGGCGTCGCGCGCGCAGCTCCGAACTTGAGCCACTACTGTTCTCCTGACCTCGACAAGCAGCTGAGTACCCGAAAGCTCGCCTCCTTCTCCTTCGCGACGACCTTCTCGCACTCCTACAAGACGGTGTCGTTCTTGTCAGTCGCTCTGACGCTCGGCGTCTGTCGCTGTGACTGCGTATCAGCGCGCCCCCTCCACCCCCCTGCCAGGGCCCCATTGCTGATCACCACCTTAATCGTCGCCCATCTAGGACCCTCGCCTCACGACCAACACCCTCGCCCTGTCACCGCAGTCCATCTCCTCACGCCCTCATAGACCGCAGCAAAGGGAACGGCGAAGGCGTCCTCAGCAGCTCCCGTCCAACACTCGACTCACCCCTCACCCGCCGCCTGTTCGAACAGGCTTCAGCCCACGCAACATCCTTTCAAGACCAGCCTCCACTAGGCCTGATAGCGTCAGCCTCGCACTCGTAGATGATGAGCTCGCCCGCGAGCCCGCAGGACATTCCCGCCCTCCGCCACCCGTTCAGATCCCCTCGCAACTCGCCGCCGTCCGCGTCCGCCCTGGCGACGACGACGACTGTCGGCCGCAGCCCGCGCGTGATCCGCTTCGGGGACGAGGTCGACTCTGAAGGCGACATGGACGACGCAGTTGAGCTCGAGCGCAGCCCGCTGCGCATGCTAAAGGATGGCAAGCGTGAGCAGATGTGGGTCAAGGAGATGCTGCAGGAGCTTGTGCGTGCTGCGCCCTCCACCCCCCGTCGATTCCTTGTTTAGCCCTAACTCATGTTTCGCCTTCCTGCAGTCACGCTTGGGCTGGCAGCCAACACCCGACTGTCCGCCGGCAGGCAAGAGCATCCCATCACACCGCTCGGCCGCACCGCGTCCGTCCATCCTCGCAACGTCTCCCAACCACGGATGTTGCCTGTCCGACTTCTCGTCCTCCCCAGGCTCATCGCGCAACTCGTCCTTCTCGTCTGTCTCGGATTTGCAAGAGTCGCACTCGTACTCTCCTCCTAGTGCGCGCCAGCATGCCCGCATCTCGCACGCCCAGCACGGGCTGACCCGCGTCCGTCACCGGCCAGGCGATTCGATCCTGCGCAACACCGCGGCGACAAGCTCGACGGGCACCACCACACGCAGGCACACCCGGTCGAACTCGCTCAACATCCCTCACACGCATCGGCTCGCGGGCGGCGTGATCATCAACACGGCACCGCTCGTGCCTATCGCGTCGTCGGCGCCGGGGACGGCGGCTGCAGACCTCGCACGGCAATACACCGTCAACGCGGGAAGCAGCGGGACGAAAAGCGCTCATGCTCGTCGGATGAGCGCCGGAGGTAGGCTCGAGGTCGTCCGCGAGGAGCGTGAGGAGTGACGGTTGGTCGATTCGCAGACGTCCTCGTTGTCCGACTCTGTGCCTCCTGCCCTGGCGAATTACGACGGACGATCTTCGCTGCGGCTACGCGACCTGACTGGCCCTGCGCGGTCGCCTGCTGGACACCATCGCATCGTCCTCGCAAGTACTTTGTATGCCTCGTCCGGCTCATCGCCCTTTCGCCGCGCAACACCCTCAAGCATGCGACCCGCCATGCTCTTTCTCACCGACAGTCGCTGAAATAGCTCCCCACCACGAACGCTCTATCCTTACCTGCTCATCCCCTCCCGCGCTCCTCATGCGTCACCACGGTCCCCCTCAACCTCTGCGCCTCGCTGTACGACCCTTCCTTTTCATACTCACACGACCCCTTCTCTGCGCCACATCTGCGCCCTCTCTCGTCTTTTGGACAGTTTCCGTATTCTTTTCTCTTCCATCCTCGACTACCGTGTAGCTTTAGCTGGTCTAGCATGTTGTGCATCTGCAAGGGGAGCGGGGTGGATATGGACGGGTTGTTGCAGTTGGCGCGCAGTCGCAATCTGGTCGGTCCTCCGCCGAACCTTGACTGACATTAGAGCTGCGAAGCTGCAGAACACGAGCTGCAGGCAGGGTGGCCCTCAGGCCCGCTTTTTTCGTCTTTTTGCCGTCGATGTGCAGAGGTGAGGCGGCGGACGGAGCTCCGTCGTCGACTGCACTGCCGCGGCGCCGGGCGCGTCCGGACCCGCTCAATCTTGTATACGTGCAGCGCTAGCATGGCCCGTTTTCCCTCGTGCTAACCACCACCTTCTCCCTCTTCTCTCACTATATTCACCTTCGCCATGCTGCTCTCTCGCTGCCTCGCGACCGCTTCCCACGCCAGGGTCCACCCGACCGCGCTGGCGGAACTGCGCGCCGCCCACCTCAATCTGTCAAGTCGACCAGCCCATTTTACCCGACTCAAGCCTTTCGTCGCTCTCCAGAAGTCGTACGCAAGCGAACCCGCTATCGGAGAGGGCGAGAAGGCGCACCGCATGCCGTCGCCGGACCCAACGAAGTACATCGCAGACGTCAAGCTCGGGCAGGCGGAAGACGTCGCGCAGCCGCTCGAGAAGTCTGGTACAGGGACGGAGGGCGCTCACCCCGAACTGCCAAAGGTGCCCGCGGACCTGTCAACGCCCTTCCACGGCGAGTGGCTCATGGGGGGTCATCCGGTGTACGACGCCGAGGCGCTCGACACCGTGAAGGTTGTCCGACGTCCGCTCGTCACTCGTTCCGGTGCGTTCGACTGCCTTGCTCCTCCGCGTCCACCCATGCTGACCGAGGCCAGCTCCTCACACTGTCGCTCGTGCTGCAGACAAGGTTGCGGGAAAGCTGATTCAGTGGCTTCGCAAGGGCTTCGACATCGTCTCTTTGTACCGGCACACACCTCTGCCGGACCGCTACCAGGATTACTCCGTTGCGCAACTTCGTGCGAGGGGCTGCGCTATGAGCCCCGAGCAGTGGCTTCAGCGCATCCTCTTCCTGGAGGTTATTGCCGGTATCCCGGTGCGTTCCGTGCTTGCGCTCTTCACTACGCGCGCGCAGTCTGACCCCGTCTCGCACGCAGGGCATGGTCGCGGGCACGCTCCGACACCTGCACTCCCTTCGCCTCATGAAGCGGGATGGCGGCTGGATTCACACGCTGCTCGAGGAGGCTGAGAATGAGCGCATGCATCTCCTGTGCTTTCTCTCGCTCAAGAAGCCGGGCATCTTCTTCCGCGCGCTCATCCTCGGCGCGCAGGGCGGTGCGTCTACATCACCTCCCATTCACTCTTTTGACCAGCACAGCCTGACTTTGGCCTCCTTGCGCAGTCTTCTACAACCTCTTCTTCCTGACGTACCTGCTCTCCCCCCGCGTCGCTCACCGTTTTGTCGTGAGTCTCATCCCCTCGGACTTATCGTCCACCTTGTGCTGATACCAATCTCTCTCCGACAGGGTCTGCTGGAGGAGGAAGCCGTGATCACATACACTAGATGTATTTTTGAGCTCGACAAGGGCCTGATCCCTGAGTGGTTAAACTCACCTGCGCCCGAGATTGCTGTCAGCTACTGTACGTGCGTGCCCCGGCCGCGGAGAGATGAAAGCTGATCCTTCGTACTCGCGATCCCTACAGGGAGGATGTCGAAGGACGCGATGATGGTTGACTTCATCAAGAACGTCCGCGCGGATGAGGCGACGCACCGGTGGGTCTCCCTCCTCTATTTTCGCCGTAAGATTGCACTGACCGTATGCCTCCCCTGACCGTATGCCTCCCCTGCCCCAGCTTTGTCAAGTGCGGACCAAGGCTCCTTTCCTGCTTCTGAAGCTCCTCTGACTGATACAGCCTGCTTGTTCTACGCAGCCACACGCTCGCATCCCTGGACCAGCGGAATGACTTCAACCCCTTTGCGATCGCCGAGCCCGACCCTAAGGTGAAGGGCACCCTGCCCGGCTTCACGCGCGAGGAGGCGGCTGAGTTCGCCCGCCGCTCGAGGGACGGCCTCGAGGCAGTGCAGAAGGAGGGCGAAAAATAGCGAGAGAGACAACGATCCAGCGACCACATCTCAGTTTTGTACACATCTTCACGACTCGACCTACTTCACGATCTCATGACCGACCACCTGTCCCTGCCGGTGCGGTGCGCTTGCGAAATGTCAAGTTTCGTTGAATAAGGTCTAGACTACAGGACATGAGCGAGCACCTCTATCCTACACGCCCTCTTTGAACGTCCACTCGTCCCGGTCGTCGCTCAACGCACGCGTGTACTCGAGCAGCGAGAGCAGGAAGTACGCCTGCATGCTCTCCCAGCTCCAGTTCTCGAGCGCGAACAGCCGGCCGTTCTCGCCGATTTCGCGCGCGAGGTCCGGCCGCGCCGACAGGAACGAGAGGATGTTGAACAAGTCGGCGTCGTACGAGACCTGGAGCGGCACATAATGGTACCAGGGGATGAGGGCGTCGGAGTACCACTAAGGGAAGGGGGGAAGAAGATCAGCGATGCATGCGCAGCACGGAAGAAGAGGTGCGCACCTCGGGGTAGACAGTCGACTTTAGCACGACACTGCCTCCGAGCAGTAGCCTTCGGAAGCGTGAGCTCCAGCCGCTGCGTATCCTCAAACGGAGTCAGCGACGAGCCCCGATGAAGAGTTTGAAGAGCACGTACTTTCCGTCCACGTCGATGACCCACTGGTATTTCGTCGCCTCTTCAGGACCGCCCCGGCGACCGAAGACGATCTCGTCCTCCATCTCCTGACAGGTGCCGTCCCTGGTGTACGCAAAGAGGTGCTCAGTGTTGCTCAAGGAGAGGAGGAAGGGGCGGGTGACATACTCCTTGTCGCACTGCATCGGCCCGCCGACGAGGTCGACGTCCAGCCACTTCTCCGCGAGCTCGGCCGCATCCCACCTCTGGGCCACCCAGCCTTGCCCGTCCGCCGAAGGAACCAAGATCGACACCGGCTTGCCCTCCCCGCCTTTTGCGGCTGCAGGATGCGAGAAGCGGTACAGGCGGTGCCGTTGCGATGCGCGCCAGTTCTCGTGCTTGTTAGCGAACATCCCTGAACGGTGCTTCTTGGCTGTCAGCCGGCTGAAGATGCTGCAGCGGGCAAGAGCGAGGACGTACCGGTCGCCTGCCCCTTCCAGAAGGCCCGTGCCTTTGTTTTCTCACTCCACGGCACATACGGCACATCTGAGCGCACGGCATCCATGGGTACTCCCCAAAGGTCCATGTTGTGAGCAGAACGGCAGTACGAGAACATTGGGATCAGCACGTCCTGCAGCGTGGAGCGATGTCAGCGCCCCACAGAAGGATCAGGAGTGGAGAAATAGATGGACGCGCCGGCTGAGGGTGACCGTACAAAAAAAGCGAGTGCTCCTCGAGAAGCTGCGGGTCGAGGCAGTAATCCATGGCCTGAGCGCGCAACGAGTGTCAGCGTCAAGCTCAGCCAAGAGAACGGACACTTTCCGGCACTCGCCTTTGCGTGATCCCAGATGTACGAGCCTCCCCCGCCCGCCGATATATCCCCGGGCAGTGGTGCAAGCACGGTGTCGCGGTTCAGCCGGCCGACAGGACTGTCGTGCGAGCAGGGCCAGTAGTAGCCGTTCGTGCCGCCCTGCGTGTCCTCAAAGGCGGCGCGCTCGGCCTCGGGCCAGACTGCCCAGGCGAGGAAGAAGCATCAGCAAGTCGGCAAGTCTGCCGAGGTCGAAAGGAGGACGGACGCTGGCCGAGCGAACCATAATGCGTTGTCGCGTTGAGAACGCGGTGATGTGCGATCTGCCTCGGTACGTCATCTGCGTGCGATACATCAGACGGTGAGCTATGTAACGATCGCACGATGGGAGTGAACAGCGCTCACCGACGTTGAAGTACACCTTGATGTCGGGAATGGCAGACGCGAGAGGCCTAAGGAGGTCGAGGATGTCACGTGCCCGGCCTGACTTGGCCATCTTGCCTTCGACCGCAGCGAACTCCCCGTCCCTATGAGCGTATGAGACGATCAACACGCGCTGGGTCACTATTGGAGGCCATGGTAAACGTACTTGAACTCGACGCTAAAGGTCTGGAACACGCCGTCCAGCCGCTTCGTGCGCTCGCGCAGGGTGCTGCCCGGGATCGACAGGAACGGCACGAACTGATCGCGGGCCTTGGGCAGGATGGCCGGTGCGGGGCTGAAGGACTTGAACCTGCCGGCGAGTGCAACGACGGTCAGCCGGGCGTCATTGTCTTGGTTGAGCGACGGCGACTGCACCACTCGTCGAAGGACCTAGGAGGGTCGGCATTGAACAGCTTCCGATACTGTGCGACGGCCTGCTGAAGCGTCGTTGGCCGCTCAGATGACTTCTCGAGAGCCTTCTTGCGCGCGGCCTGACGGTGAAGAAGTGCGATGATCAACGAGTGACACAGCAGATCAGCGAGTACTGCGCGCAGACGGACCTCGATCAGGAGCTCGATGGGATGCCTCTCGAGGACGACACCTTCCCCAAGAGGAGGGATAATGACCAGGCCGTTGTCCGTCTCCCGCCAGCCAACTCCACCCCACTTCGCCGCAGCGTCGAACACAGGTTCAGGAGAGGAAGGCGCAGGGGCGAAGCTCCCGAGGACGGCGTACTGCAGAGTCCAGAGGGCGAGAGCTCCTGCGAGCAAAACGTAGAGTACCCTGAGCGGCCGCCAACTCCTGACAACGTCGCCGGGAGACGGCGCGGCCGGCGGAGTGACGTCTGACGGCATGCTCGTTGGCCGGGTCGACGTTGAAAGTGAACTGGACTGCCTCAAGACGCGTGCTCCTGCTCGTCCGAAGCCTCGCCTCCTTCCCAGCCGACGACAACCCCGACGCAAGTACCTGCAGCAGCTCGCCAGCGATGCTCAGCCTGCACCTCGCTCAGCAGGCCCTGCGCACGGTCCAGATCGCCCTGCCTGCCATCCTGCTCGCCCTGCTGCTGTTGGCCTTCTTCCGGCCCAGCGCGCGCGCACGCGCCCAGCAGGAGGCTGATCAGCAGCTGCCCGGCGTCGTGCGTCTCCGCGCCTTTCCCTGCTGCTCTTCGCACGCTGACCTGAGCCAAATTGTACCCTGCGACAGGTGCCCGTCATCCTTGCCGTCGCGCGACCGAGGACGCGGCTCGTTGCGACACTGGTTGCCCTGCTCGGCGCGACGTATCTCATCTCCCTCATCCTCCTTCTGGTCTTCCAGCATGGTCACCCGCCCGTCATCTCGCTCTGGACAGCAGGGTAGGCTCAATATATCACTAATTCACCTCGGTCAGAGCAAGCTGACTTCATTCTCACAGGACCGGCCTTGTCGCTTGGTCCTCAGCTGCCGCGCTGCTCTGGGAGACGCGTGACCGCGCCCCTGCGACCGGCGCGCTGTGGGTCAAGGGCATGCTCTGGGTTGGCCTGCTCGGCGAGTCGCTCATGGGTGCTTTGCGGGTCCACATTTTTGGTGCGTCCTGTCTTACCTCCAGGCGTACGCAAACCTGCGTGCCTTCACTGACCGCTCGAGCCTGCCTCTTCTCGCGCGCAGTCGACTCGACCTCGACCTTGCCACAGACCGTCTTCCCGCTCCCCTTCTTCGCCCACTTCACCCTGCTCTCAGTCCGGCTCCTGCACTTTGTTCTTGCCCTGTGGGCTATCACCTCGCCCCGACGCGAGTTCGTTTCGGCCGCTGCAGCGGGAGGGGGCAGGCGGTCCTCGGCGCGCTCCGAAAGCGAGAGGGAGGGCTTGCTCGGCGGCGTCGAGGAGTCCGCCGTAGGTGGAGATGGGGAAGGCTACGGAACATTCCTTGCGCAGGACCAGGGCACGAACGGAAGCGGCTCGTGAGTTCACGATGCTAGTGCGAGTCCTTTCAGAAGCGCTGGTTGACCTCACGTCCGTCCGCAGTTCGACTCCCAGGGCGGCCGAGTCGCGATCCGTCTCGACCAAGTCGGTCAAGTCAGTCCCCTTGGCCAGCTCGTCAGCTTCCGTTAGCGCATCACAGACGGCACCGGTCGAGTCCGCTGTTGAGGCACAGCAAGAGGAGCGTCCTTTCTCGTACGCAGACGCGGTGAAGCATGACGTGCACTCGTCAACTTCTGCAGCGGCCGAGTTGAGCGAGACGAGCGCGCTTGAGGTGCCTATATCGACGTCGTCCAACATCCTCGACATCACCATCTCGCCCGCGGATGATCGTTCGTCCTCCGGGCCGCACTCGCTGAGGGTGGCAAATGCGACATCGAAGACCTCCACGCCTCCCACACCTGCTTCTCCTATTCCTACGTCGATCCCGCTGCCGCTGACAACGTCGACCGCCCCTACTCCTATCGACTCGCCGAAGCCTTCCACGCCCGCCGCGCTGCCGATCGCGACCCCTGCGTCTACGGCGACCGATGCCCAGCCGCTCGTCCCCTTCCCATCCGCATCGTCCCGGGCGTCGACCGAGTTTTCACGCACGTCCAGCGGCGCCGACGCGGCCGACAAGGAGAAGCGCAAGCGGATTCACTCGCTCTCGGACATGGGCCGCCGCGTTTCCGACGAGGGCAAGACGTTCGTACGCAAGATGTCGCTCCTCAAGCGTGGAAAGTCCTCCTCTGGCCAGTCGTCACCCGTCAGCGGATCAATCGAGCGCTTCGACGGCGCAGAGGGCGGGAGCTCGTCTCCCAAGCTGGACGGGATGGCGTCGCCCACGCTGCAGAAGCGCTTCTCCCTGCTCTCGCGCAATCTGGGCTCGTCCGCCCCGCCCTCGCCAACGGTTGAGGCCTCACCGCTCGTAAGCGGCGGGCCGGAAGACGCCGCGCTGGCGGCAACGGCGCAGGCTGGGAGGAAGGGCAGCGCTGGCGGCAGCGGAGGGGGTGGGAAGAAGGGCAAGGGTGGCCAAAAGGGTCGCAACGGCAAGGGCAAGAAGGTTTCGAAGTTCCCGAACGCCGGCGGCAAGCGCTCGCCGCACTAAGCGTTGCCATCGTTTCTCGAGTCAAGAGCTCGGGCCCGCTGCCACCATCTTCGCTTGTGATCCTTACATCTCGATGTTCTCGTACAGCGCATCGCTCTCCAGCTTCGCCTCCACCTCGTCCTCTCAGGACTCATCCTTCTTCGCTCCCTCATGATCTACTTTCCCGCCTTTACGAACAGCCACCCCACGCTTCTTCTGCGCACGACCCCGGATTCTCCCCTTTCTGCTTTGATCCTCATGCATCGTCCTCCCTACGCCGCAGCCTGCCGCCCGACGATGCCCGGGACTGCAAGCGCCGCATGCAGCCGCCGGCTGATGTCGATCAGGTGCGGCTCGTTCTCGGCCGTCAAGAAGGCGTGCCGGACGAGGAAGTCGACCATGACTTCAGGGCCACGAAGGAAGAAATCAGCGTGCGGGAGCGGCGTAAAGGAGGGCAGGACGTGAGACGGACCGAGCGCGCAGTTTGGCTTAAAGAGGTTGGCGTGCAGGTTGTCAAGCACCTGAGGGATGGTAAGAAGCTGGCGCACGCAGCAGGCAGAGTAAGAAGCGTGCTTGAGCAGCAGGCGAGAAGAGGGCACGCGTACCTCGAAGGACTCAGCTTCGCCATCTGACGGGGTCGGCGTGAAGACGTCAGGCAACGGAAGCTTGAGGTCATAGATGTACTGCGTCTCTGTAATGGGGACCCAGTAGATCAGAAATGCGCACTATGGAGCAGAGAAGGACGGCGCGAGCGCACCAGGCTGGATCCAGCCCTCCTTGACGCGCGTCGTGTAAGTGACGACGCCGGCGGCCTTCAGACGTCCGCGCTCAAGGACAAGCTCTTCAGGAATGGACGCTTCTTCGCCGCACTCTTTGACGACGCACACGAGCGGCGAGAGGCCGTGCGTGAGCCCGCCGGCGACGATCTGATCGAGCATCGACGGGAACGTCTGCTTTGTCTTTGCCCGGCGCGGCACCCAGATCTTCACCTGCCCATCGGCATCCTCCACCCACCCATTCACGTGGATGCCGAACGTGCCGACGCCGAAGAGGGCGCATGCCGCCCGCTCGAGCGCGAACGCGCCGTTCCGGCCCCACGCTGCGTCCGCGCCGGGCGTGGCCGAATCCTCGGGCCCGTACACCGTGTACAGCTCGTTGCGCCAGCCGCCGAGCGCATCCGGGAACAGTCCGCGTGTGCGCCATGATGCGGCAAGGGCGGCGAGCGTCGCGCTCCGCTGGTCGAAGGTGTTGCATGCGTCCGTGAAGTACAGGCGCGCTGCGCCGTCGCTTGAGGGGAACGACCCAAGGTTCTCGAGCTCCGGAAGGACCGACTCTGCGGCGTCAGACACGAGCTGCTGGAAGACGTGCAGAAACAAATGCCCAACGGGCGTCGTCGACGAGGGCGAGAGGAAGAGGGGGACTTGCGGCGGCGCAGGCGTCGACGGGTCGAGGTTGTCGCACACGCGCACGACCGGCAGCAAGGAAGGCGGCGCGACGGTCATGATGGGACTGGGAAGGACGTGCAGGAAAGTCTCAGCCAGATGGAAGGCTGTGAAAGGGAGAGCCGCGGCATACCGGTGATCTAGCAAGGTAGACGAGATGGTCGCTGGATGGGTCCGGTGTGGGCTGAAGCCTGCGAGCGTAGGCGTAGGCAGGGAGGACGGCAGGTCAGTCAACTGAACCCCAGAGGATCTGAAGAAGCACAAGACGCACCAGATATCGCTCTATAAGATCTAAGAGGGTCCTGCGAGTCTGTGGCTGTCCCGGGACGCCCGATGGATGTGAGATGGTGTGTTGGTCGGAGGGGTGCCTTCGAGCTGCCTAGCCGAGCGCGCATCGCCTGACCTCCAACCACATCTTGCGCCTCCTCGTCCGGACTCATAGCAGGACTCAGACCTACGCCAGGGCCAACATCTAGAGGGCTTCAAGGCGCGCAGTACACATAGTGCCTTAGAACCTACGTCGGAGGAAGGAACGAAGCACCTGACCTGCTTCAGCTGGACGCGCCCCGACACGTCCTCGCCTACCGTCGTTTCAGCTTGCCTCCTGGTCTGCGGGCCACTGCTGTGAGCTCACCTGAGCCGTCAGTTATCTATCCTGGAGGATGAACTGACCTCATGCAGGTTGCTCTTTTAGAAGGACTGTAGCTTCTCTCTATCGCCGTTCCCTCCCCTCCTTGCACGAGCCAACCTCATCGCGCTGCCCAACATGGACATCCCGCCGGCTCACCTCGTCACTGCGGCCATCACCTCGGTGACCCTGGCCATGCGCAAGAACTCGCGCTGGTCGCAAGCATCGCTCTACAGCGGGGTGGGATCGGCCAGCCGCCTGGCGCACGAGATGGGCCTTCGGACGCTGCTCGGCGCTGAGGAAGCCGAGGCAAGGATGGGTCGCGAAGGGAGCTCGGAGGAGCTCATGGCGGGCTTTGTTGGGCTGCGTCGGATGGTCGTTGAGAGCCCAGGTCAGTCGCTATCGCACTATTCTCTGCGTTCGTCAAAGGAAGCACAGGCTGATTGCTAGCTTGCCTCGGGTTGCTGCCTGCGCAGGCCTCTTGCCGCCTCTCACCATCCTGATATCCCCCTTCCTCTCGCTCATACGGTCGCCACTCACGACTGGTCCCATTACATCACAGGCTCTTGCCTCTCTCCTCTCGCTTTTGTCCATCTTCCCCTCGGCGTCAGGGAACGAGGAGGACGACGACGAGCTCGCACGAGCCCTGTCGGACATCTCGAGCGCCGTCACGCACTGCAAGTTCGAGGCATCCGACTCACAGGGAGACGAGGTCGTGCTGCTCAAGATTCTCGAGGTGCTCGATGTGCTCGTCCAGCGCTGGGGCGGCAGGGCGGGGCAGACAATGCTCGGTGACAAGGAGGTGTGCGAAATGCTCGAAACTGGCCTCGGCATGTGCTGCCAGATGCGTCTGTCCGGTGAGTCTTGCTTGCTGGCTCCGGCACAGAACTCGGACTGACAGCACCGCCCCCGTAGAGCTGTTGCGCCGAACGGCCGAGAGCACGGTCCAGACCATGGTGCGCGTCGTGTTCGAGCACCTCAAGACGCTCGAGCCCCCGGCCGTCACCGAAGCGCATGCGGACGCACCAGCCGACACCAGGGATGACGTAGCGCAGGCCACGAACATCATGGACCCCACTGGCATCGCGCTGGCGGACAAGAGCGAGACTGTCGAGGCGCCTGCGCCGTCCGCTGTCGAGGAGCAGCCGGTCGCGACTGAGGAGACAACAGTTGAAGCCCCTGCGCCCCTATCAGAAGCAGTACCACCTGCAGAGGATGCACAGGAGGTCGCCCAGCCCATCGTGTTTGTTCCCTACGGTCCGGCAACGCCGACGGAGCTCATCCGCGTCCTCATCACCCTCCTCAACCCATCCGACCCACAACACACCGACTCGATGCGGCTCGCCGCGCTCGGCATCCTTAACACAGCGCTCGAGGTCGCGGGTACGCACCTTGGTCGCTGGTCCGAGATCCGCGGCATGCTCTCGGACGAAGGCTGCAAGTATCTGCTTCAGCTCACGCGGTCCGACTCACCGGCGCTGTTCAGCTTCTCGCTGCGCGTCACATCGACCATTTTCGAGACAATGCGCGAGTGGCTCAAGCCCCAGCTCGAGCTCTTCCTCTCGTACCTCATTGACCGCCTCACGCCGCCTCCGTCGGCCCTTCACCCTTCGCACCGCGCGGCATCGACGCACGGATCCGCTGCGTCATCAGTGGACCCGACGGACGAGAAGGGCGAGCTGTCCGTGGTGGACGCCATCCCGCGCTCGCGGCACCCCGTCGGAGTCGGTCTTGCAGCTAACGGCGAGACGCGCGAGCTCCTCCTCGAGTGCCTCGCCCAGCTGGCTCGCCACCCGTCGTTCCTCGTCGACCTCTGGATCAACTACGACTGCGACATGGACTGCGAGGACCTCTTCGAGAAAACCATCGGCTTCCTGACGAGGGTGAGTCGCGTTGCCGCCTGGCGTGTTTCGAAGAGGGCGCTGACAACTCGTCTTTCACCTGTCGCAGGGCATCTACCCGTCCTACCCTACGCCAGGTCCGGCGCAGCAGGTCGATACGCAATTCATTTGTCTGGACATTCTCCTCGCTGCCGTTGGCAATATGGCCGACCGGGTAGAGACCGGCGGCTCGCCCTGGCCAGCAGACTTTCCCTCGTCTGATTCGTTCGTTGCGACCAAGAACCAGAAGCGCATCCTGCTCGTCGGTGCCGCTCGCTTCAACATCAAGCCGAAGGAGGGACTGGCCTACCTCGAGCAGCACGGCCTGCTCAAGGTCAAGCCGGGGCAGACGAAGGCACAGGCGATCGCTGCCCTGCTCAAGACTTGCCCGAGGCTGGACAAAACGCTGCTCGGCGACTACCTCAGCCGGCCGGACAACATCGAGATCCTCCACGCGTTCCTCGACTCCTTTGACTACAGCCAGGTACGTCCAAGCGGCCTGCAGCATGCCCAGATCAGCGCCTGATCCATTGCTTCGCCTCCTGATCTGCAGCGCTCGGTCGCGGACGCCATGCGCGACTTCCTCGAGACCTTCCGCCTGCCGGGCGAATCGCAGCAAATCAACCGCATCGCCGAGACGTTTGCGTCGATCTTCTTCGCCAAGAACCCTGGTGCGTCCTCGTCTTGCGTTCCAGCTTTCACCGGGTGTTCTAACTCGTTAGTCTCGACGCACAGGTGAGATCAAGTCGGAGGACGCCGTTTACGTGCTTGCCTACTCGATCATAATGCTCAACACCGACCTCTTCAACCCGCAAAACCGGACGCGCATGACGTTTGACGACTATAAGCGCAACCTACGCGGCGTCAATGCCGGCGACGACTTTTCGGACGACTTCCTTGTTTGTCGTTCGCGCGATCCAGGCGCAAGGCTGCTTCGGCTGATCTTGGTATCTCCTTTGCCGCAGCACAACATCTACGACTCGATCAAGAAGCGCGAGATCGTCATGCCGGAGGAGCACACGGGCCAGCTCGGCTTCGATTACGCGTGGAAGGAGCTGCTCGCGCGTGCGCCCAAAGCAGGTGCGTTTCGCTAAGGCAGTGACAGAAAACAGACTGACAAGGCTGGTGTCGCAGGACCCTTCCTCTCGTGCAACACCTCGGCGCTGGACGCCGACATGTTCACCAACGTCTCGAAGCAGGTCGTTTCATCCATCGCCTACGCCTTCACGACGTTCAACGACGACTACATCGTCCAGCGTTCGATCCACGGCTTCCGCCAGCTCGCGACGCTCGCCGTTTCGTTCCACCTGCCTGAGGTGTTTGACCATATCGTGACTGCATTGTCGCAGAGTACGTTCAGCGATATCCTTCACGTCAGCCCATTTGCCTGATATGTCCTCTCGCCCTGCAGCCACCGGCCTCCTCGACGACCGAGACCCCTCGCAGGCGTCGCTCAACAATCCTACCGTCGAAGTCGAGGGCCAGTCTCTCACGGTTTCGCAGCTATCTGTGCGCTTCGGCCTCAACGTTCGCTGCCAACTTGCAGCCGTCGTCCTTTTCACGATTGCGAACGGCAACGGCAACTTCATCCGCGACGGCTGGGTTCAGGTGTGCCCTATCTGAGATGTCTCGTCACTTGCGTAGCGGCTAGCTGACCTCTCTCGCTGTCGCCCCCAGATCTTCGAGATTTACCAGACGCTGTTCCTCCACTCGCTCCTGCCGACGCCGATGCTGCAGATGGAAGACTTCCTCGGCGGCACGACAATGATCCCGCTGCAGGTTGCGCTCCCACCAGACCAGCAAAAGCCGCGGCAGAAGGACGTTGGCCTGCTCTCGACGCTCTCGTCGTACCTCCTCAGCCCGTACGGGTCCAACTCGGACAGCGCGAGGGTGCCGACCGCTACAGACAGCGAGATTGAGGCCACCCTCTCTACTGTTGACTGCCTCAACTCGTGCCGCTTCGAGGAGCTGTACGGGCAGATCATGTATGTGTCCGTCACCCCTTCAACTTCAGTTTTAGCTCGCTGACCGCGTTCTCATCCCACAGGGCACTCAAGCCTGGCGCGCTCCTTTCGGCCGTCCGTGCCCTCAAGGACCTCGCCGACCGCCGCCTAGCCGCCTCACAGCAACCCCTGAAAACTAACGGCCGTGGCCGCGACACGCCGACAATCCGCGGGCCCGCGTCCGCCGGGTCGACGTCGTACGACCCAGCGTCGGTCTTCCTCATGGAGATGCTTGTCAGCATCTCGAGCCGCGCAAAGTCGCACATCGTCGAGACTTGGTGCGGCATGAGCCTGGTTGTTCCCCTTCCTCAAAGTTGACTGACTCCATCTCGTCGCTCAGGCCTCTGGTGTTTGACCACCTTTCGCATATCCTCTCGACGGCCGAGGGCCACAGTATCCTGCTGATCGAGCGAGCGGTCGTCGGCCTACTCAGACTCAGTTCCGCGATCTCGAGCGAGGTGCGCCTGCCTGTCTCCACCCCTTCAACCGATACCCAGTTGAACAGGTCCACCGTCGCCCTGCAGCCCGCCATGCAGCAGCAGCTTGCTGCTGCCGTCGACCTCCTGCGCACATTGCCGCCGAGCATCCTGAGCTCGGTCGTCGAGGGCACTGGGCAAAGCGCCGAGGAGCTCCTGCGCAGTCTGCAGGTGTGTGCACGTCTCCAGGTCACTCTGCGAGGAAAGCGCTAACAATGGCTCCTTTCCCTCGTAGGGCATCGAGAAGCAGTCGGAGGGCGCGGCGCTCGATGCGGCTGCTGATGCTGTCGAGGCGAAGGTCGAGCAGGAGAGCGGACCCTTCGTGGTCGAGTCGTCGGCAACGGCTAAACCTTCACCGGCAGAGAGCGAGTCTCTCGCATAGAGCCCCATGTGTGCCGGCGCTCAGTTTCTATCTCGCATGTACTCGTCTATATCGATGGCCCATCGTCTAGACCGGCATGAACGGCTGATGCGGGTCCGCGAGAACAAGTGTCGTAGATGAAAGCAGGCGGATATTCGAGAAAGTGCGCTCTAGACAACAACAACACGCGCGGGCTGCCTTCCGCCGCCTGCCTGACGGTGCTCGTGCGCCGTTTCTCGAGCAACCAGCAGCATCGACTCAACCCTCGCCCTGATGGCCCTCCGCCTCTTCCCCCAGGTCGCACGCGCGCTCAGGGCCGCACCCGTCGGCGCCCGTCCGCTCTCGCGCTCGCCCGAGCAGTTTGGCGTGTTCGACTGGCTCACCAAAAAGGCGGCGCCGGAGCAGGATGCACCTGTTGCTGCCTCACCTTCGGTCTCGACCTCGCCTGTGACACCGACAACGACGCCGGCAGCAGAGGGGCCTGTCGCTTCCCCTGCTGCCTCCGCGGAGGCGGTCCAGGCCTCGCAGCAGAGTGCAGAGCCGGTCGCTACCAACACGCCGCCGACGCCTTCTCCGGCGGACGCATCCTCGTCGTCGTCCAGCCCAGCGGCAGCGGACACGCCCTCCTCTCCTGCAGCCGCCTCGGACGCTCCCAGCCCCTCAGCTCCGTCTACCTCTGATGCTGAGGCTCCTCCTGTCTCCGAAGCGGCCCCTTCCTCGTCCGCTTCGACGAGCACCGCTTCGCCTGCGCCCTCGCCCTTCTTTCCCTCCAGCGGCAAGACGTTCGGCATCACCGTCACCCCTCCCCTCACGCCCAGAGCTTCGGGCCCCCCTCCCACCCCTCCGCCCGGCGGCGACCTCCCCATCTCCTACAAGCCGCCTCCGCCACCGCCTGAACCTCCGCTGGCAAAGGTGCCCACGCCCGAAGAGCGCTGGACGACGCTCAACGCGACGCGGCGCGAGCAGCTGTTTGCGCAGAACGCCCGGCCGGCGTCGCGTTTTGACGGCAGGACGTTCCACTTCCGCCCGGGCGACGTCGCGCGCTCGATCGGCCAGGTGCAGGGCATCGTCAGGAGCAACAACATCCGCACGGAGCTCGTCCGCAACGAGTACTTTGAGCCGGTGCCGCAGCGGCGATGGAGGAAGAGGCGCGAGTTCTGGTCCAAGTTCATCACGGTCGGCGTGCGTCTGACCTCAACGCTTGCGCTTGTCGAGCACAGGTGCTGACCCCACCCCCTCTTACGCCATACAGATGCGCAAGAACGTCGCGATGGTCAAACTCCTGCGCGAGCGCCACCAGCTGCCGAGACGATAAGCGTTGGCTTGGTAGAAGAGAATTGGAGGATGTCTTGCTGGGCGACAGACGGGCTCTGTATGACTTTTACAGATCGTGCGACTGTCGGGCTGTGTGAGCTGGGCCTAGCGTCATGTCATACAGCGGCGACGGGCATCTCGAAACCTCCCACCAGACGCCGCTTCGGCGCCATCTCGACTGCCGGCGTCGTGCTCTCGATGGAGACGGGCGACTCAGTGATGGACCCGAGCACGTCAAGCGTCGAGAACGTCGCTGCGCTCGCGTGTGCAGCCTGCGAGAACGTGGCTGCCTCCTCCGTGCCGTCCTCGGGCGCGCTCGCCGGCGGCCCGCCTTCGGGCAACGGCAGGACGGGTGAGGTTGAGGGCGAGGCGCGGAGGGTGTGCGCCGTCTCACGTAGGGCGAGGACGACGTCCGGCGTTAGCTTGAGGTCGAAGAGCTCAAATAGGAAGCGGCGGATCGGCAGGCGGTGGTGGTTGGTCGAGACGACGTGCAGGGCGCGGTAGAAGAGCGGGATGGATGAGAACATGTCGCGGTGCGCGCGCTTGAGCCTGCAAGCGAAAGCGGGCGGTCAGCGTACATCTTCTCTCCGCTCCCGCCGCCATCACGCACCTGTAGAGCGCGGCGAACGACGATGACGCTTGGACATGGTTGCTGAGATTTCCGATTGCGAGCAGAATGCTGCGTTCGACCGCCGACGTACAAGGTTGTACAAGAAAGGAGCCCGGGTCGCCGAGCTTGTCCGTCTCCCAGGCTGGGATCTGCAGGACGCGGGTTCATCAGCGCGACACTCTGATGATAGAAAGGTCGATGGCGAACGCACAAAGGAAAAGGTGGACGGATCGGAAGGCACGCAAAGACCGGTGGGCTCGCCGGTCGAGGACAGGGTCGCCTCCCAGCCAAACTCGAGCAGGAAGTCCGCGCCCGCGCCGGTGCACGACACAAGCCCGAGAATGAAGAAGCACGTCCTGTGAAAGACGGTGTGTAAGCGTACTGGCCGAGATGAGGGAAGAAGGGGCGCACCCTCTGACCGACAGCACGGGCGACTTCTCGGCAATCTCGACGATGGTCTCAAGCAGGTCCTCGTCCTCGAGGAAGGGGAAGCCGCCGCGGGTCGATCCAATGCTTCCCTGCATGAGGTCCACCGAGGGTCAGATGAGGCGCAGGGCGTACGCAGAGAGGCTGATGACGCACGACTGCCCAGAGGATGCTCTTGAGCTTGTTGATGACGTCTGTGTCGGTTGCTTCGAGCCCGTGCTGGCGAATGAATTGGGCGAACTCGACGAAGTGGCCCTTCTCCTCGAGCATTTGGCAGCCCTCGGCCGTCTTTGTGAGCTCGCCGTAGAAGTGTGGCGGGGCAGTGCCATCGAAGACGCTGTAGCGGATGCTCTGTCAGTTCCTCATTCAGGAGAGTGAATGGAGGGACGCACATGTGGTCGTCCGGATCTTCGTTCTCGTCTGGGAACAGCACGCTCGAGATGTACGCCTCGACCTGCACGGCGTACAGCTGGTTGCGGTCCTGCGGCGCGATGTCGGGCATCATTAGGTGGGGATTTCCATCAGGCGAGAGAGCGATGACGCACATGAAACCACACCTCCATCTCCTGGTCGAGGTACTGAACCTGGCGGAGGTATTGGAACCCGATGGAGGTCGAAAGAAATCTGCGGGAGGAGTGTGTAAGCGGACACGCTTCCAAAAGATGAGGATCTGCGCGACCAACCTCAGCAGCAGCGGATGACCCATCTCGCCCAGGTGGTCGAGAAACGGTCGCATCTTGACGACCATCTCCAATGCCTCGGTCGACTCACACGCCTCTTCGAGGCAGTGCACGGCCATCTCGCACACCTCGGACGACGGATCGTACAGCTGCGTGATGAGTAGCTTGAGCGTCCACTCGTTCACCTCGTTCGAGGTGAGGACAAGGTCACCAAGGCGTTGCGTTGAATAGAGCCGGATATGCTGCGCGCGGCGACGGATAGTGTAAGCGTCTGTGATTCGCCAAAGTGCGAGGCCGACGCTCACCATGTAGCTGGACGTGAGCGCCTTGGAGAGCACGACACGTGCGTGCCCGTCACTGCGATCGATGCCAAAGATCGTCAACGAGCGCGTCGGTCGTGACTGACGACGCAAGACTTACGACGTGTAGTCCAGGTTGTCGATGATGGCCTTAACGAGGTCCTCGCGGCTGCGAAGGTCGCTCAGGTGGTAGAAGAGGGTGAAAAGCTTGAAGCGCTCGAGCAACCTGAACGATCAGCAGAACGTCAGCTGCCCCGCAACGCAGGAACACAACCTGCAGGACGCACTTGACGCCCTCCGGATGCCGGCTGAGCGTGCCGAACATCTCGAAGTAGCCGCTCATAAGCGTGTCGGCGTAGCGGCTCTTTGTGAAGAAGGGATCCGACTTGAAGCTGCCATGGTACTGCAGTCGTTTGGGAAGAGCGTGTAAGCAGCGACTTGTGCGATGCAGCAGAGGGGGGATGGCGAACCTGATCCAGCTCCGTGAGACAGTCGTGAAGCTGCGGCAAGAGCTTGTCGGCGGCGAGGAAGGCGACGCCGTCCGGGTTGGCGAGCATAGTCTCAATGAGTGAGCAACCGAGGTGTATCCACTTGAGGTTGGGCTGCGGTGACAGTGAAAGGCTGGTAAGAGGAAGCGCAAGACGCCCAGTTGCGACGAGGCCGCACCTTGGTCTTCTTGATGCCCGAGAAGCGCAGGTTGAGCGGATGGAAGAAGGCTAGCAGTCTGCGGCCAAACTTCGTCGCCTTGAGCGCCTCTTCGAGCCGTCGAGGGTTGAGCAGAGGGCCCTGGATAACCTCTTGGATGATGTCAAAATTCCACTTCGTGTGATCGCGGGACAGGAGAACCTGCGGGTGGAAGTCGGTCAGGCGTGTGTTCAATGGCGGAGAGGAGAAAGACGTACCCCGGTATCGTTGAGCAGCATCTGAAAATGACGGTCGTCGATCTGCAGGCCCATGCGGACCTTCACGCTCTCGACCTGCCGCTGTCCGCGCAGCACAGTGTCCGAGACAGATGTTGACTGTGCGCGCTTGTCCGGCTGCACGACAAGCGTCGCCTGAAGCTTGGTACGCGTACGATTCAGCTTGTGGATGGAGGCGAGAGCCGAGATCGCCTTGTTCTTCTGCAGGGGCGAATCGAGCCGGGCTGCATGTATGAAGAGCCGTGCGAGGGACTAAGAGTCATCATCTTGGGTCAGCGTGAGACACTGTCGTCAGCGTTGTCGGGAACGGACCTGAGCGTCCGCAGCGATGGGTCCGGGAAGCAGCTTGTTGGCTAGTGCCAACACCTCGCCAATCAGGAATGTCGCCTTGCGCGAGAGAGTGTTGTCGTCCTCCTCAATGACGTCGATAAGGGCCTGCATGACGAAAAGGAATCAGGACAAGCTGGGGGGGGGGGGGGGGACGACAGACGGAACGCACGTCGACAAGCCCGGCCTTGAGGAAGACGTGCAGTAGGAACGAGACGTAGTGGTCGATAAGGTTAATTTTGTCCGGTTGAGCGTCGTCGCCTTCCTCCGAAGATTGGGTCCGGTCGTTCTTAGAGTACACTGGCGGTAGCAGTCAAAGCGTCAGCCGGAAAACTTGGTGCGAGAAAGTCAGGTCAGGACATACGAGTCAGGCGGCGATCATCGAGGAAAGCGTGGTACCAAGACGGAAGCTTAATGCGAAAGATGTCGAAAAAGAGGTCAAGCAGACATTCCTGAGAGGACCGACCCAGGCGCCCTGATTAGCTCTGATTTGCGCGCCAGCACTCGGTGATTGACCTACCCTGGTCGACATGCTCGGTATGCGCAAAGCCTCCACGAGCGACCGTACACCTTGACTATCGTTCTTGCAGAGGTAGAGTACCCCTTCGCCGATGCATGTAAAGTCAGCCCAAATGGCAAATACAACGAAAGCATGACGCACCAGTCCACGACCTCAACATGGTCGACACGACCTTCGAGCTCGCCTTCAACCGGTTCAAGTGCGCCTCCCCAAATCCATACACGTCCGTGAACCCCGAAAGGGCCATCTCGACGTCTGCGCCGGGCCTGAGCGCGCACCGCGTGTCGGGCGCGTCGGCGACGAACAGGAGGACGAGCGCGATGGACGGGGCGAGCTCGTGCGGGCCTTCTGAGAAGGATTGGAGGAGCACGCGGAGAGCGTTCGAGCGGAGGAGGAGAGGGACGTCGATAATGGCTGGAGGTTGAGGTGGGCCAAGGAATTAGCTTGCGCAAAGGGACATGAGAAGCGCAGGGCTGAACGCACCTATCTCAGCGAGCGTCTCGAGCACGATGAGGCGAAACGGGTCGTCTGCATTCTCCGCGACACTGACAAGCGTGCGGACGATTGTGTCACTGAGGGGTATGCGAACGGCCATTTTGCCCTTGCCGGTTGCAGTCCCGCCACCGGTGGACGTTGAGGGGAAGGAGGTGAGGGTAAGCTCGATGATTGCCCGGACGAGCTTGAGCGCTTGGATCTTCTCCGGAGCCTGCTTGGCATCGCGAGAGAACGTCCTGCGAAGATTCCGGGGGTTTCAGTCAGCACCTACTGTCAGCAGGATCGTGCAGCGAGTAGAGCGCACCTGAGCATGTACCATCCTACGCCGAGCTCTTCGAGCTTTCTCCATCCGTCATGGTCCACCAACAGCCATCTGAGCACTCGATAGCCGGTCGCCCTTGTCTCAACGTCAAGGTCTTCGCTCAGCAGGTCCAACACATGTTCGACGTTCGACCCGGACCGGCCGAGCTCCCAGCGTACGCGCAGGTTGCGCTTGAGGTCGTCGACGAGCGCGTTGCCCTCCCTCACGACGTCTGCAGACGACGTGCCCGGTAAATTGAGGGTGTGCAGGTGAGCTCGGGCGGAAGCGAGCGCGGTTTGGTAGTCCTCGTCTTGCACAGGGGACGAGGGGCGCCGGCGACGCGACGTCGAGCCGCCGAGGTCTCTGTGCGAAGATGACTGCTGGACTGAGGTTGCTGAGGGCAAGCGGCGTGCCGATGGCTTCGGTGCGATCTGGGCTGAAGATGATGCCAGTGCTTGGATGGAGGCCTTCTTTCTCAGTGCGCGAGAGACGTCTGCGGCGCAAGGACGTGAGCAAGCGAGGTTGGGCATGAGCTGTGGACACGCGCTCAGGCTTCCAGGGACGATGAACGCACCAGGGTTGGACTTCAGCTCGGCAAGCTCTCCATTCAGCAGCTCAATCTTGCGGTTTGCGGCCTCCAGCTCGCTTTCGACCTCGCGCTTCAGGTCGGATCGCCCGTTGCCGTTCGCGTCCGACTCGAGCACCTGCGGACGGCACACCCCAAAGAAGTTAGCAAGCTCGCTCACCCGTTGGACTCAAGAAGGACGCGAGCTGACCTGCAAAAGGTTCTCGGCGCCATCTTTGATCTGTAGACGCAATAAAGCAGCACAGCAAGGTCAGCCTGCATGGCCATCGCGCACGGAGGACGAAAGAGGGGCGACGCGCCTTGCTCTCAATCGCAAGCTTCTTGAGGACGAGCTCCAGCCGTTCCGACGCGCTGGCCTCGCTACTGCTCTCATGGCCCGAGGCGCTGTCGCCTCCCCCTGAGGTTTGTTGCTTCTGCTGCTTCTGATGCTGCTGCTGTTGAGGCTGCTGCTGATGCTGGGACCGGCTGCTGAACTGCCTGCTGAAGGCAGGGCGGGAGAGCGAGCTGCTGGCCGTGCGGAACGAGTCGTCTGACTGCGAGTGGTGGAAGGATGGCGGCTGTGGCTGGGAGGGTACGCCATTGGTGCCGCTCATCGTCTGGCCTGGGCGTGGCCTTGTCGTAGTCCTCGGGAGCAAGGGAGAAGCTTAAGGGACAGATGTTGGCGGGAGGCAGCTGGGCCCGCGCGTCGGCCGCTTTGCTGCGCTTCCTCCCGACGACGACCCTTTTGCCTCCCCCATCGCAGCTTCCCCACGACTCCCAAGCATCGGACCCAGCTCCCAAGGCCTTCTTTCTCCACCTCGACCGCTTCAGATGCTCGTTTTCCGGCGATCGGGAGCAGGACGGGGATCTCATGCCCTCCGTCGCGTCGGTCTCCGATCGTCGACGTCGTCGCCCGCGCGACCACCCGATCTGCTCGAGCTCTACCGACAAGAGGTCAACCGAGGTGCGCTCCAGTGGGACGAGCAGCAGGTCCGGACGGTCGTCGCTGTGCGTCTCGCCGCGTAGCTGGACTTTGACGGCTTGAGTCGGCGCTCACCCCTTGACCGCATCGTGCGATCCCGCTGCAGCTCCGTCACGTCCACCGCCGCCTGTCGACCTACACGCCGGCGCCTCGCCTTCTCCAGACGCTTCCTCCTTCGCCCATAATCCCATCTCCTCCGCGAACCTCAATTTGGCCGTTCCGTCCGAAACAACGCAGTGCGGCCGAGCTTGATGGCCTGGAGCTGGTGCGCATCCAGACGATCGAGGAGGAGCTGGCTGCGCTCCCTGCCCCGCGAGGGCTCATCCTCACCGGTCCTCCAGGGACGGGCAAGACGCGTCTCGTGCAGCTGCTGTTCGATGCGCTGCAAACGGAGCGCAAGATTAAGCGACACTACCACTCTGTGCGTGCCGATCGTCCGTCAGGTCCTTCGCGCAGCACTATCTGATTTGCAAGCTTGCTGTCCAGTTCCTCCTGCAAATCTACCATCTTTTGCATCTCGAGGGCCAGCGCACCGTCCAAGGGGTGTATGGCACCGTTGCAGCACCGGGCAAGGACCGCGACTACTCCGGGTGGCGTCGCGAGGATGAGCTGGCGTTCAAGGTCGCCAAGCGGCTCGTGTCCGAGGAGGGCTGGTTGATCTTCTTCGACGAGCTGCAGCTCACCGACATAGCGACAGCCAGCCTCGTCCAGGGCGTTTTGCTTCATTACTGGCGCCTCGGCGGTGTCCTGTTGTCGACCTCCAACCGGCTTCCATCAGACCTGTACGGCAACGGCGTGCAGCGCAAGCGGGTCGAGAGCTTCATTAGCTGCCTCAAGGGGCGCTGTGAGATGCTTGAGCTCGACGGCGGCAGGGACTGGAGGCATCGCGAGGGGCGTGAGGGGCTGGAAGAGGGGGGGAGCTGGATAGTCGACGACGAACGCGGTGTCGGGCGGGCACGGTGGGAGGCTGGATGGGCGGCAGCCGTAGACGGACGACCGGGTGCGTACTCCAACTGCCTTGCTCATGAATCTCTGCTGACCAGCATTGCGTTCGTCAGTCTTGCCGCAGTCCATCTTCATCTACAATCGGCCATTGACGATCCTTCGCCAGACAGGCGCCGCGAACGACCTGCCCTCTTCGCGCGCGGCCCACCTCACCTTCACGGAGTTGTGCGAAAATGTCGGTTCCGTCGTCTCACACGCTACGTCGTCGAGCTGACCATGTGAGTTTCTCTGCAGGCTCTTGGATCGGCCGACTTCCTCTCCATCGCCTCGACGTACGGCACGATTTTCCTCTCGGATGTCCCTGCGCTCACCATCACCAAGAAGAACGAGGCGCGCCGCCTGATCAATCTCATAGATTCGCTGGTGCGCTTGCTTCTTGATTTCTAGTCTCCAGCAATCATGACTGACCTCGAAGTCCCGGCGCAGTACGAGCACCGCGTGCACCTCCACGTCCTCTCCTCCGTCCCGCTCGACGCCCTCTTCTTCTCCGACGCGACTACCGCGGGTGAAAGCGCTGAGCTTGCGGAATCGCTCGAGGAGGAAGCACTGTCCGAGATGCTCAAAGAGGTCGATGAGCCGACGCGGCCGAACGTCTCGGTGTATGAGGCGCGCGAAGAGCAGCAGCTGGAACCTGCTGCTACGCCGAGGTCGACAATGGCGAGAGACTTCAGGAACCTGTCGATCTACTCGGGCGAGGATGAGCGGTTCGCGTTTGTGCGTTGCTCCTCTCGTCGTTGTGTCTCTTAAGCTCCCCTCACTGACATGCAGCGCCCTCTACGGACAGAAACGCGCCCTCTCGCGGCTGCAAGAACTAACCAATCCCTCCCTCGCACGTGCACCGCATACGCCCCTCCCCGCTTCGCTCCGCACCTGGGAGCGCTCCCCGTCCTCCGCCTCCACGACATCCAGCACCGCCGCACCCGACCGGCCCGCGCTCGAGCACGCGCACGACTTTGGTGCGGAGGCGGCATTCCTCTCGCACCCTGCGGCTGCTGCTGCTGCTATCGGAGCGGCGGCGGCGGGAGGGGGCGTGTTCCGCGCGGGCGGGCCGCGGGAGAACCCGACGAAGCTCCGGAGCGAAGGCCACTTCTGGGGGCTGGTGCAACGCAAGACGACCTAGATAGACAGTGCGCGATGAGTGTAGATCATGGTATCAGACTGCTGAGCGAAGCGCGCGAGTCGAGCGAAAAGTGCGTAAGGGGGAAGGAAGTGAAAGATGCAAGCAAACGAGGAAATAAACAATGTTCGTAAGGAGGGGAGAAGCGCCGGGGCTCATTCTCTCCCGAGCTCACGCCAGCGTCGCTCCCTCTCGAACTCGGCCCATCGCTGCGATTCGCGACAGGGTCGATGTCAGCACTCGGCGTGGAATGAGGACAGGTGTCCGTAGAGGACACGCACCTTCATCACGATCTGTGACGAGTCGAAGCGACCCTCCTTGTCGCCATGCGAGGCCGACTTCACCTCGCCCTGGATCTTGCGCGTCTCGCCCCATGAGAAGTCGTCCATGTTCCAGTACCTGATAGGCACGAGGTGGATCAGCTCTGAGAGTGGAACAGCGGAAGGGGCGGAGACGCACGAGTAGGTGGGCAGGATGAAGTTCCAGATCGGCAGCGATAAGAGGTAGATGAGCTGCGTGCGACCAGTCCGTCAAGGTCAGCAGGCGGGCGAGGCGTGAAGCAGCTAGAAGGACGCACCATCCACCCGACGTACGACACCTTGCGACTTGTGATGACAATGAGCAGGCCGGGCAAGCCGAGGATGAAGGCGAGCAGGATGAGCGACAGCGTCGGCGTCGTTTTGCTCGGGATGATGGCGATGACAATGTTGTAGAGCGTGAAGGCAATGGCGGCTGGCAGGACGAGCGTGCCGATGAGCTCGATGAAGACGACAAATTGGCCGCTGCACGATGGACAGACAGATGGCAAGGTGATCAGTCGACGGAACAACAGCGGCGGCGAACGCAGGAAGGGCGTACGAGAAGCAGAACGTTCCCCAAAAGTCGCGGATGAGGACGAGGACGAAGAGGTTGTGCACGGTACTGCAGACGGACAATCTTTTAGTGAGCGCGAGAGACGACGCGAAAGGTGAGGGAGCAGCGACGCACGAGTTGATCCATCTGCGGCGCTGCGACAGCAGCATGCGGAACGTGTCGGGCACGACCGTCTTGCACACCGCCTGTGGGCAGAAGGTCATCTTGCGCTTCGGGAACGTCTTGAGCAGCAGCGTCGACAGGTAGCGGTCCTCGCCGAGCAGCAGCAGGTTCTTCTTGCTGTTGGGCGCAAGCGCAAGGCAAAGCGACATCGAGAGCGTCAGCTTGACTGCACTTTGAGAACGCGGAAAAGGGATGGAAAGGGAGGACGCACTGCAGTGTATCAACGACGTTTTCCGAGTAGTCCTCGATGATCTCGGGTGACGCGAGGATCGGGATCCAGTAGCCCTGCCCCTTGGCCGCCTTGATGCGGTACATCGAGAAGCAGCCAGGAAGACACGTCACCTTGCCGAGCGTCGCCTCGAATGCCTGTGCCGAAAGAAAGGATCGTGCGTCAGCGACAGGCCGATGTAAGGGCGGCAGACAGGGCGAGGTGCGTTGACGCACTTTGGTCAGGTGGTGCGAGATGTAGTACTCGAACACCTGGATCATCGTCACCCACGTCTCGGCCTTGTTGGCGATCTTAGTCTCGCCGCACAGGGCGATGATGTCGGGGTCCTTGCGCATCGTTGCCGTCACTGTCGCACACGTTGCGCAGTACCGGGTCAGTTTGTCGTTCGAGGTTCGAGGCGAAGCGAGAGAAAGGGGGACGCACTGCGGGTGAGCGAGTCGGGGAACACCTTGGTGTCTGCGTCGACGGCGAGCACGCCTTCGTACATGGACGGGTGGATGCCGCCGATGGCCCAGACGGCCTTGAACAGCTCGTACTCGAACGTCGTCATGCGCTCGTCGTACAGCACCTTCTGAAGGAACGCCATGAGCACCACCTGCGAGTCGCGCTTGCCGCGGTTGCCGGGCTTAGGGTCCTTGGCCTCGAGCGGCGTGCCAACCTTGGCGATCAGAAGCATCGGCACGCGCTGCTGCTTGGACCGCTCGACCGTGTCGTCGTCGTAGTCATAGAAGCCGGCGTAGACCTTGGCCATGTTGTGCTTCTTGTAGCCGTCGGCGATGGCGACGTACCTGGCGGCCCGCAGAAGCAGGCGAGAGTCAGCGATCAGCATCCGCTTGGCTTGTGCTGGCACGGCGAATGGGAGGACGTACGAGTGAGGCTCGACCTCATGCGCGGGGACCAGCAGCTCCTTCATCATGCCCAGGCAGATGTCCGGCGTCGGCAGTGTCGAGTCGGCACCCTTGACCATGCCGTCCGCGATGACGAGCTGCGAGGGATGCGCGCAGCGAACGGCTTGTCAGTACGACCGGTGTCAAGGAGACGATGCATTGACTACAGGGACGCACAATGAGCTTGTGCGAGTTAGGGTAGTCTATTGGACGAGTGCGGAAAGGCAAGGTCAGCCGGATGCATGTGCAGCGGACGAGGTAGAAGAGGACGCACCGGTCGTGGCAAGAGAGTCGAGCGTCGTCCGCAGCCCCTCGATCGACTCGGAGTAGGCTGTGACGAGCATGAACTGGCGCATAAGTGGGAACCCAAACGGCTCGAAGTCGAGCGGCGGCTGCGGGATCATGTTCTCGGGCGTCTCGAACGGGCAGAAGGGCTGGTTGCCGCCGCCGCCGGCGTGGCCGAGCGACGAGTCGTACAGCGAGTGGCCGATGGACGAGCGCTCGCGCCCGGGCGAGGAAGGGGACGGCGTCGACGGCCGCGAGCCGGGGGACATGAACGGGTCGGATGACGAGAAGCGCCTGTTGGGCCCAAGCGAGGACGCAGTGTGCGACTTTGAGTAGCCGTAAGGCGGCGGGTTGTTCAGCAACGGCAGCATCGCATGCGCCGTCGAATACCGACTCGTCTTGGGCAAAGCAAACGCGCTCGACTTCTCGCGCACGTTGGGCCGGTACCGGCCGGGGGCTGGCTGATAGATGTCGTTGGTCCAGTCCTCGATGGCGGCGATGCGCGCCTTGCGCTGCTCAGAGGTCTCGCCGTCGAAGTCGCCGAGCTTGCGCGAGAGGAACCAGCCGAAGAAGACAGCGAGCGCGAACTTGATACCGACCATGCCGAGGATGACGATGAGCTGCAATTATCGAAACGAGCCATGAGCCGAATTGCTTGGGGGGGGGGGGCGGCAGATGTCAAGGGCACGCACAGAGGCGTACAGGACGACCTGCGACGCAAAGCAGCCAATCGTCAAGCTGTCAATTGAGCCGATGACGATGATCTCGCTCAAGCAGCGCATCTCGCGCTCGTGCCCGGTGCGCATGGCGAACATGGCTGCGTGCGCATATGAACAAGATTTCTTAGCGAGAGGTGCGCAGCCGAACAAAGTGAGTGACCGAAGACGCACTGATGTCGATTCCGCGATACGTGTCGTTGCCCTTGAGCTCGTCAAAGAAGGACGGCCACTGCACCTGCGAGGACTGCAGCCAGTTGAGGAGCGAGAGGTCGAGGACGGAGCTGCGCAGCACGGGGAAGTGAGTCAGCGGGGTGAATGCCGAGGTGCGAAGAGCAAGACGCACTCCTGGTAGACGACGAGGTCGCGGTCCTTGCTGTGCACATCGTCCCACGTGTAGTAGATGCTGCCCGACTTGGGCAGGCTCCTGTACTGGTCGCGGGCTTTCGAGCTCGTGTGGCAGAGGTACGGGCTCGTGGCGTTGTTGGCGTCGACGGTGCTCGTGCCGTTCTGCGGGCGGAGGTTGCACGGGAAGTACCACGCCAGCCGGCCGTCGTCGTCCTTCGGGATCGCAGAGTTGTCCGTCGCGGTGATGAGGCCGAGGCAGGCGCCGTTGACGTCCTGGAACAGGAAGGACGCGTCCATCCCCGCTGCCTCAAATGGCTCGACGTACAGCGGGTTCTGCGAGCCGTTGAACACACCGACGGCAGGGTGGTTCCACCTTGACAGGTCGTACGTGTTGCCGTTGATGATGAGCGAGCCCGTGCTGATGGATCCACCGTGGTAGCGGTTGCCGGGCGTGCCGCACTGGAAAAGGGGGCGGGGCTCGTCAGCCACGAAGCCGCGCGGTGGTTGGGACAAGGAGAGGAGGACGTACGACCGCCTGCGTGAAGCCGAACGTAAGGAAACCAACGACTGCAGCCGCGAACGACGATAAGAAGGTGTCAGCTTCTCATGGTCCGAGCGAACGGGAAGACGCCGGTTGGTCACGCACAGGCCATGAGGATCAGGATGATGGAGAGCAGGCCCATCTTCTCGCGCCACGCTCGCTGAGCCTCTGGCGTACGTTTACCTGCGGCACGAGTGTTGAGCGCGTCAGCCAGCGAGACGAGATGCACAGCAGGGTTGAGGCGCACCAAAGACGCCGCGAAGGACGAAGCCGGGCACGAAGCACGTCAACAACCAGCAGTAGATCATCCAGACGCCGACCGGGCCTGGCGCGATGCGGCTCCAGAAGCCGCCCTTAACCTCCTCGGCTGGCTCAATCGAGTTGCCCTGGGCGTTGGCGCGGCGAGCGCTGCGCGAGCGGCCGAGGTCGACGGCGGGCGCGTTCTTGCGCCGGAGCGTGTTGCCTCGCTTGAACAGCGCGAGCCCGCTCTCGTTGGGCGAGCTGTAGTCCTCGTCCCGGGCGAGGATCGACTTGCCGCGCCTCAGCTGCGGTGCGGTACTCGAGGAAGGCACCGGCGGGGGCGGGCCGTGCGACGGGCGCGGGTGGCGAGGGTCTTGCGTGTACATAGGCGGCAGGGGGGGAGGGGGAGGGGCGCGCAGAAGCGGGAAGGAGGCCGGCGGCGACGGCGACGGCGACGGCGACGGGGGGAGGGCCAAGGGAAACGGGCGCGCGGGGGAGAGAAACGCGATCGAGACGAGAGAATGAACTGCAAAGGCAGGCTCGAGAGAGGATGCGTCGAGTGTTGCCTGTCCGAGGGGGAGGGGAGGGGTCGAGGCGGCTGAGGATCGACGAGACGGCCGGAGGGGGAGGCGGCAGGCTGCTGGTCTGAAGATAGAGAGAGAGAGAGAGAAAGAGGGAGAGAGTGGGAGCGTGGGGGTGCTGCGGCTGCTGCCTGGCTTGCTGCTGGGACGAGAGCCAGGACACACAGGGGAGAGAGAGAGAGAGAGGGGGGGGGCGCGACGACGCGCGCGCGGGCGAGGTCCGTAACTCGTTACGCGCAATTTGCGATCGACCGCGCCTCGTCGTCACTGACCTCAGTCGATCGATCAACAACCGTCCCGTCAAGTCGTTTCAGACCTCTTCCCCCGCCTGCGCCCACCCGCAGCCCTTCCTGCATGAGCTGCCTGCCGCACCAGCTCACCTCGCACGCGCCTCCCAGACGGGCCGCCGCTCAGCACGAGGCTCTGACGCTCGCTCCGGCTGACGCGCGACGGATGGTCCGCGCGTAGAGCACCTGCTGACATGACGCCCCTGTCCGTGCCCCGTCCGCCGCCTGCAAGCGCCCCCCTCCGCTAATCCCCTCTTCGTGACCTGACGCGTCCCGGTCAGGAGGGATCCTCCTGTCCGCATCTGACCGCCTCCTCCCATCCCCCCCTCTCTCTCTCTCCCTCTCCTCCTTTCAACCTTCTCTCCCAGGCTGTCTGCTTCCGATCGCCCTCGTCCGCACTCTCAGACGCCCACTCTCGTACACCCTCCGATCTCCTCCCCTGGACAAGCCGTAAAGACAGGGACTCCTCCAGACAGCGAACCCGCCTTCCCTCCCTTCTCAATCTTCTTCCAACCTCCTCCTCCTCCCCTACCTCCTAACTCTCCGCCAGCAGGCCTCCTCTTCCTCGCCGGCTTCTCGTCGTCGCCCATCAGCCCGTGAGTGACACCTCTCCGCACATCTGCCTCAGATGCAGCTCAACGGGCTGACGCACAGTCCCTGGGCTTCTATTGTAAGACCCCTTGCACACCCGTGAGTCGCTCCCCTCTCTTGCTGTCCTTCGTACTCGCTCGGCCCTTTGCAGCCGGCATCTGTTGAACGCGACTGGCCGTCATCATGCTCTGTGCCTTCCCGCTTCCTGATCTAGTTCGGCTCACTCTCCTGCCGGCATCTCGATGCGCTGTTCCTCCCGCCGTCAGACCTCGCATACTGACGGAGTGCGCTCCGACCGTTGTTTTTCGGGCTTCTCTCGCCCAGGCTTCATTCTCGTCGCGACAGACGATCCACCGCCTGATCTCACACGGGCCATGTCGGACATCTCGAGCGCGCTCAGCACGCCGCCCTCAGAGCACGCCGTCCCTTCGGAAGCAATTGACGACCCCGACGTCGA
This sequence comes from Cystofilobasidium ferigula, assembly GCA_014825675.1. Lineage (NCBI taxonomy): Eukaryota > Fungi > Basidiomycota > Tremellomycetes > Cystofilobasidiales > Cystofilobasidiaceae > Cystofilobasidium > Cystofilobasidium ferigula. The sequence continues at coordinate 22,979 of MVAM01000067.1, read as the reverse complement.
CATGGACGCCGGCACTGGCCTGACAACCGAGGACCCTGTCGAGGCGTCCACTTCAGCGCAGGCCACTCCCGTCCTCCTGCCCGAGTCCACCGTCAGCACCGCAAGCACCGCTGCATCGAGCGTCGCCCTCCCGTCGCTGACGATCCTCCCGGCGGGGCCGGGCGGATTCGGCCGTCACCGGGGCCTGCTGCTCTCGCGCCCTTCGTCGGCTCAGAGCTACCACCAGCAGCCGTGCGGCGCGGTGGCGTCCGCCGGCGTTGCTCAGCAGCAGCACCAAGTGTACCAGCAGGTACTGCAGCAGCCCGAGGAGAGCTGGCAGCGTACCATCCGACGGCCGACAACGGCAAGCGGACGCCCGCACTCGTTCCACACAGGCGATGGGCCGATGGCGTGCGTCGTCGCGCACCCGGTGCCGGTTCACGCGCACGACGTCTTCTCGTCCGCTGTCGACCCGACGCTGCTCGAGGGCGGGCTGCCGACCGCGCTACCCGGCCCGCCCTCGACCGCCTGCCTTCCAGGAGGAAGAAGAGGAGCGGCGCATGGGACGCCGTCAACGTTCTCCAACCAGGCGCCGCAGGGGCAGCAGTTGCGCGCGCCCTCGGCGGCGGTGCACGCCGTGCTGCCGGCCGAACAGCAACAGCCGACCACATCCCCCGCACTCAGGACGAGGGCCGGCAGCGCACCTGACGTCGGCGTCCCGTCTTTCGGCGCCACAGGAGCGAGCAGCACAGACGGCGCGCCGAATCCGCACTCTTTCCCCCTACCGTCGCCAGGGGACTACCCACCTTACGCGATGCCATACGGCGCGCCACCGCCAGGGTACGGACGGCCGATGTACGGGCCCTTCCCGCCTGGCGCAGTTGGAGGCGCAGGGCCGTACCCTTATGGCGCGCCAATGCACCACCCGCCGCCGCCCGGCGCGTACCCTGCCGGCCCTGCGCCGATGTACGCCGTCCCGTACCCGGCGTACCCTCACGTCCACGGCCAGTACCGTCCTCCGTACCCGTATGGCCTCCCCGAGGCACCCAACAACGCGGCCGATCCGTCGTCGTGCGACCCGCTCGCGCTGCAGCACTCGGTGCTGCCGCCCCAGCACGTCCGGCACGGGAGCGAATGGGAGGCGTCGTCGCCGTCCGCGCACAGCGCGGCGGCGGCGGTGGCGACGGTGGAGGCGAACGGGAACCGGAGCGCCTTCGCCTTCTCTGCCGCTGGCCGGCGTCGGCGAGCCAAAGCGCCCACGAGCTCGGGCGAGGACGAGGTGTCGGTCGAGGGCGAGCCTAGGCACGAGGGCAACATCATGCGCCTCGAGTACGGCTCCCGCAGCGATGTCGCTCGCGTGCTGCCTGCGCTGTCCGGCAGCGACGACGCGGACAGCGAGGACGACGAGTACCCGTACGAGCGCTCGAACGTCGCCCTCCCGCCTGGCCGGTACGGGTCGTACCCGTTCCCGCCGTACGGCGCGCCGCCTGGGATGCAGCATGCTCCCTACCCGGGCGCGTACGCCGGCGGCGGCGGGCAGCACCCGTCCATCGTCCCGCCCCACAGCCACCCGCAATCGACATACTACGCCCAGCACGGCGCGCACGAGCCGTCCGTCTCGCCCGAGCTGCAGGTCGTCGACCTCCCGGACACGACGGCGACGACGCTCAAACCGACCAAGAACTTCACGCCCATCACGCTGAGGATGACGAACGCGCCGGCCCAGAAGAAGAAGAAGAAGAAGGGCACTACGCGCACCGCTTCATCGTCGTCGTCGCCGTCGACGACGGGCTTGCGCGCGCCCCAGCGGTTCACCAAGATCCCCAATCCTGTTCCCGTCCCGAACCTCAACAAGCGTAGCCGAGGGAGGCACGTGCCCGTCGACCCGGCCGCGGTCAGAGCGAGGAGGGGTATCAACGCCAAGGTGTTCCACTGCGACGTCGAGGGGTGTAACAAGTACTTCGGCCGCAGCGAACACCTCAAGCGGTGCGTCCTCACTTCCTCTTAACCCCTCTCTGCTCCTCAGTGCTGACAACTCTTGCCTTTCGGCCTTGCGCGACACTGCAGGCACACGCGCTCGCTGCACACGAACGAGAAGCCGTTCCCGTGCCCGCACCCAAACTGCAACAAGGCGTTCTCGCGGCACGACAACCTGTTTGTCCTCCCGTCCACCCAATACTCCCCCTGATGCTGATTTTGCTACCCGGGTGCGTCACTCAGCAACCAGCACTTCCGCGTGCACCGCGGGAACCCCGTCGACGCGAAGGCTATGATCGGCATCGACTTTCGCAAGTACGGCATCCTCGAGGTGCGTTGCCCACCTCTGGAAGCGTCAAACACACTTACTGATACACGAGCGGTCACCTTTGGCAGCCGCACTCCTCATCGTCTTCGTCCGCCTGAACGACAGAAAACCGAACGCGGTCGCTTGACGCGCGCATATACCCCTCAAGACGGCTAGACGGCCGCTTCCTCTTACGCCGCCCCTAACTTCTCTCTGCTTTGGCTTACTCGCAATCGCACCTCTCATGAGCGCTCTTCTCATTGACAACACCCCGATACCCCTCTCTTCCTTCTGCTGCCTTCACTCCTCGTGCGCGCATACACACGACTCACGAACAACCGCCCTTCTTCCTCTCCCTTGCCAGCCGCATGCACACTTCTCCGCCTTCTCCCGCTTCGCCCTCTTAACGACCTGCCTACCCGTCCTCGCTCGACTCACGTTGCATGCCTCCTCCAATCCTCGCCACTGTCGCGCGTAACCCCCGAACACTACTGCTCTCCTACAGCGGCCGATGCTGGCCCTTCCCTACACATCTCCTTCCCCGTCGCCCGATGTAGCCCTCCGCCGTTTGCTCTGCATGACCCCCGCCCTGCCGTTGCGAAGCAGTCGCCGCTAACCGTGCGTGCTGATGTCCTGGGCGATCCGACGTGCTGAACTGCGCACTGCAGCCGACAGACGCTGCGCAGACCGCAGCCGCTCGCCTTGGACCCTCCAACCCCCACCCCGCACTACGGCACGATGTCCCCTAACAGCTCGACCCTCGGCTCGTCCTCCCCTGACGCCCTCGATGGCTTTTCTCCGCTCCCACGCTCGTCGGCGCCCTCCCTCCCGGCTGCGGACGACGGCGAGGAGGACGAGGGTGGGGAGGGCGCGCAGCTGCCGCGCGAGCTCGGGGAGGGGCCGTTGGAGCATGCCTCACGCTGGGCGGTGGAGGACGACGAGGGCGAAGACGAGCTCGACGACCGCGCCGGCGGAGGAGAAGACCAGGGGGAGGAGGAGAACGACCGTGTTGGTAGGGAAGGGGAGGAGGACGAGGTGGAGGCTGCGGTGAGGCATGACGCTGCGGACGACGTCAAGCGCGAGAAAGGGGCGGACGCACATCCCTCCCCAGCGGCGCCAGATGACGAGGCGGCGCGCGAGGTGCGGGTCGACTGGGGCAAGGAGACGCTTGATGATGAGGTGCGTTTTTACTCTTTCCTCTTCGAACGCGGGGGAGCAAGGCGCTGACGGACAGTCGAGTAGATCCGGCCGCTCGATTTCGACGCGGCGTTCGGGCAGCAGCTCGGAGTACATCAGTCAAAGCAGGAGGAGATGCTGACGGGTGCGTCTCAGGCATCTTTGTGAGGTCGCGCGTCGACTGACTGTAGGGGACTGCACGGACAGAATACACGCGTGAGATGGTCACGACGCTCATCGAGGCTGAAGGTGAGCGGACCGCCCTTTACAGCAAGTGTGCACTGATAGTCGGAGCCCCTACAGTCTGGGCCACGACGTACTTGCGCAACCTGGCGGCGTCGCACAACGCTGCGCTGGCTGAGGCAAAGGAGCGCATCGCGGAGGAAGAGGTCTACCAGGGTCCGTCAATTCTCTTCTTCCCAAGACTTCAATCGCCGACGAGGACAAGTAAATTGTAGAGGAGACGCGCCGAAACCTTCTCCTCGTCAAGGACCAGGTGAAAGAGGCAATGGACCGCCTAAAGAGCATGCAGTCGCTCGCGCTCGTGCGCGTGCGCAGGTTCGAGTCGGTCGAGCCGAGCGCGAAGAGGGCAAGGCTAGCTTGAGTACGTCTTTGTTCTTCTTCAGTGTGACCTTCTGCTCTGAACCTAGAATGCTGCCTCCTGCAGGGTCTTTGAAGGTCAGCATCGAGTGCGGTCGTTCGCGGGCGACGCATATATCCTTCCGGCTATCCGTCCTTCAGATCTCCACTGCTTGCGCTCTCCGGTGCCTAGTCCATCAGCCCGTCACGACTTTCGTTGCCATCTCCGCCATGATCGAGCCGCCGTTCCGTCCTCGCCAACGACGTACGAAAGGCACATACGCGTACCCACGCATGTCGCTTCGCTATGCGCTATATCCATACAGCCCCTCCCTGCCCCAACCCATGTGCACTTCAGCCACATCACAATACTATGTCTTGACCCCTAACCGTACTCGCTGGTCTTTTGCGCGGAGCTTTGCGCGTACAGGTGAGATGAGGGCGAATGGTCCTGAAGGGCCTTCCTTACCTAAGCAGAGACGGGGTCCGTTTCTCCATCGCGCGCGAGGACGAGACTGGCCGACAGCGACCCGCCCCTCCTCCTTCCCCCCTATACCAGCAAAGCCAGGTCAATCCAGCACGCCCTCTGGATTCCACGTACGTGGCTGATATTGGCTTGACGTTGCTACAGCCTAGCGGCCTTCGGCAAAGCACCCTTTCGCTGTCCCTTCCTCCCCCCCGCCTCGTCCTCGCTTCCGCGCCCCCATCTCGCGCCGTCTTCGGCTTACCCTCCCAACTCCCTGGACGAGCGAGACTCGATAGGCCTGCCCAGCATGCGCATGCTCACCAAGGTACGTCCGTTACAGCCCTGCAGGCGGTCGGAGGGCGCTGGCAGGAGCTGGTCGGCGTTCTGCCGGCGCTGCTGCATGTCCGACGCGGAGGGCTGAGATCTAGCCTTCGACCCTCCTTCCCTCTTCGTCCTTTGCAGTTCGAGTCCAAGTCTCCTCGAGTCAAAGGCGTCGCCTTCCGTGAGTCTCCATGCCATGCTCGTCTGTTCAGTCATCAGAGCTGACTGTCTGCCGACTCGGTGATTGCCCGCTCTCAGACCCCAAGCAGCCCCTCCTCGCGGCGTCACTGCACAATGGCACGATTCAGCTTTGGAACTACCAGATGGGCACGTTGGTCGACCGCTATGAGGAACACGACGGCGAGTTCTTTGCTTTCTACCCGATCCTTAGCTTGAGGGGAAGCGAGAGAAGGGGGGGGGGGCGGAGTTAGGGGGAGGAAGATGGGCTGGCGAGCTGGTCGAGCGCGAGCTCTTAGCGTTCGCCAACCGATGCAGAATCGCTCGACTACCACTCGCGTGTGTCTGTACTGTTCCTGAGCTGACGCTGTACCTTCGTCGCTGCTCGCAGGTCCTGTCCGTGGCATCTGCTTCCACCCGACACAGCCCATCTTTGCCTCGGGCGGCGACGACTACAAGATCAAGGTCTGGAACTACAAGACGCGCAAGTGCCTCTTCACGCTCAACGGACGTATGTCCTGCTATCCCGCGATGTTGATCTCGTCCAGGGAGGCTGACGGCGTGCATTGTCCTCGGCGACAGACCTCGACTACGTCCGCACTGTCTTCTTCCACCACGAGTACCCGTGGATCATCTCGGCCTCAGACGACCAGACGATCCGCATCTGGAACTGGCAGTCGCGCAACTGCATCGCCATTCTCACCGGGCACAACCACTACATCATGTGTGCGCAGTTTCACCCGAAGGAGGACCTCGTCGTCTCGGCCTCGATGGACCTCACAGTCCGCGTCTGGGACATCTCGGGCCTGCGCAAGAAGAACACGTCGCATCAGCCGATGAGCTTCGAGGAGCAGATGGCGCGTGCTAACGCGGGCCAGGCCGACCTTTTCGGCAGCACAGACGCCGTCGTCAAGTATGTGCTCGAGGGGCACGACCGCGGCGTCAACTGGGCTGCGTTCCACCCGACGCTGCCGCTCATCGTCTCGTGCTCGGACGACCGCCAGATCAAGCTCTGGCGCATGTCCGACACCAAGGCGTGGGAGGTCGACACGTGCCGCGGCCACTTCAACAACGTCTTGGTCGGCCTCTTCCACCCCCGGCACGAGCTCATCCTGTCGGCCGGCGAGGACAAGACGATCCGCATCTGGGACATGGGCAAACGCACGCCCGTCCAGACGTTCCGCCGCGAGAACGACCGCTTCTGGAGCCTCATCGCCCACCCGGAGCTCAACCTCTTCGCCGCCGCGCACGACAACGGAGTCATCGTCTTCAAGCTCGAGCGCGAGCGCCCGGCCTTCTCGCTCTACCAGAACACGCTGTTCTACGTCCGCGACAAGACGGTCCGCATGCACGACCTTGTCAGCGGCTCGGACGTCGGCGTCATGAGCGTCAAGAAGCTTGGCCCGGCCTACTCGCCGCCCCTCACGCTCAGCTACAACCCGGCCGAGAAGGCTATCCTCGTCAACGAGGGCTCGGACGGCGGCATCTTTGACTTCTTCCGCCTGCCGCAGGAGGGCGTTGTTGGCGACTCGGTCACCGACGCCAAGCGCGGTCAGGGCAGCTCGATGCTCTTCGTCGCCCGCAACCGGTTCGCCGTCTTCTCGCGCACGACGCAGACGATTGAGATCAAGGACCTTTCCTTCAGCACGACCAAGTCGCTCAAGGTACCGACGCAGACCAACGACATCTTCTACGGCGGTACCGCCTGCGTCCTCCTGTCGTGCCCGACGTCGGTCGCCCTGTTCGACCTGCAGCAGCAGAAGATCTTGAGCGAGCTCACAACGCCGGCGGTCAAGTACGTCGTCTGGAGCGTCGACAACAACATGGTGGCCCTCCTCAGCAAGCACACGATCACGATCGCCAGCAAGACGCTCGAGCAGAGCTGCCTCATCCACGAGACGATCCGCATCAAGTCGGCCGCGTGGGACGACTCAGGCATCCTCGTCTACACGACGCTCAACCACATCAAGTACGCCCTGCCGTCGGGCGACACCGGCATCATCAAGACGCTCGACCAGCCCGTCTACCTCGTCCGCGTCAAGGGCCGCACCGTCCACTGCATCGACCGCAACGGCCGCCCGCGCACGATTGACATCGACCCGACTGAGTACCGCTTCAAGGTTGCGCTCGCCAAGGAGGCCTACGACGAAGTTCTGCAGATTATCCGCACGAGCAACCTCGTCGGCCAGAGCATCATCGCCTACCTTCAAAAGAAGGGCTACGCCGAGATCGCGCTCCACTTTGTCCAGGACCCGAGCACGCGTTTCGACCTCGCCATCGAATGCGGTAACCTCGAGGTCGCGCTCGAGATGGCGCGCTCTGTCGACAAGATCGACGTCTGGAAGCGGCTCGCGGCGCAGGCTCTCAAGCAGGGCAGCCACAAGGTCGTCGAGATCGCCTACCAGAAGACCAAGGACCTTGAGCGCCTGTCGTTCCTGTACCTCATCACCGGCAACACCGACCGCCTGCGCATGATGCAGGCCATTGCCGGCAAGCGCGGTGACCAGATGGCGCGCTTCCACAACTCGCTCTACCTCGGCGACGCCAAGGAGCGAGTGTCGGTCCTGTCGCAGGTTGGCATGGACCCGCTTGCCTACTGGTCGGCCAAGACGGCCGGGCTGGAGGATGAGGCGCAGGCCATCCTCGAGGCGGCGGGCATGACCGAGGAGGACGTGCCGCCGCTTGCGAGCTCGTCCAAGTCCAAGCTCGCGCCGCCGCAGCCGCTCAACCCGAGCTTCCGCCAGGATTGGCCCATCCGACCCATCGGCGACACCTTCTTCGCTCGTGCGCTCGCCAACGGCAGCAACGGCGTAGAGGCGCCCTCGGCCATCACGGGAGAGGCATCGAACCAGGGCGCGGCTGAGCTCAGCGCTTGGGGCGCCGACAACCCGCTGGCAGTCGACGAGAACGCCGGCGAGGACGACGAGGACGACGGCGAGGGCTGGGACATTGACGTCGACATCCCTGAGGTGCCTGTGGACGTTGCCGCCGTGGAGGACCAGGTCGAGGAAGCGCTGCCGGAGGACGGCATGACGCCCGGAACGAGCGAGAGCGACATCTGGGTGCGCAACTCGCCGTTAGCCGCAGACCACGTCGCTGCGGGTTCTTTCGAGACGGCGATGAACGTGAGTCTTGGCCCAAGCTTTCGCTTTCTGGACTGTGCTAACCTCCCTTACTTGCCCATTGCAGCTCCTCAACCGCCAGATCGGCGCGACCAACTTCGCGCCGCTCAAGCCGTACTTCCTGACGGCCTACCGCTCGTCGCACGTCTACGTCCAGGGCAACCCGTCACTCGACCCCATCCAGCTGCACCTCCGCCGGAACCCGAACGCCACCTCCACGAGCGAGGTCTTCCCGGCGATCGCGTTCACGCTGCAGGCCGCGACGAGCCAGCTTCAGGATGGGTACAATCTTGTGAGGAGGAACAAGATTGCCGAGGCGCTCGCCGTGTTCAAGACGATCATCCAGACGGCGCTGCTTATCGTCGTCCAGACCGAGGCGCAGGAGAAGGAGGTGCGTTATCGTCCCCTTGCCTTCTTTGTACCCTGCTTGACCAACGAACCGCGTCCCTCCAGCTCCGTGCCGTTATCGACACCAGCAGGGAGTACATCCTCGGTTTGTCGATGGAGCTCGAGCGCCGTCGGCTCGTCGCCGAGGAGCCCGAAAATGTCCAGCGCCAGCTCGAGCTCGCCGCCTACTTCGCCCACTGTGACCTGCAGCCGGCGCACCAGCAGCTCGCCCTCCGGTCAGCCGTGCGTACCCTTGTGCTCTGCTTTGCTTTTCTCATCGGCTGATGCTCGTCCCGGTCCCGCCTTGCAGATGTCCGTCTGGCAGAAGGCGTCTAACTTTGCGACGGCCTCCGTCTTCGCTCGCCGGCTGCTCGCCCTCAACCCGACGGACGCTCGCACGATTCAGACGGCCAGGACTGTCATCACGCAGGGCGACCGCAACCCGCAGGACGCGCTCCAGACGGGCTACGACCACTTTACCGAGTTTGACATCTGCGCTGGCTCGCAAACGCCCATCTACCGTGGCTCGCCGTCGGTCAAGAGCGCCTTCTCGCAGGCGTCGTACCTGCCCGAGTACCGTGGCTCGATCTGTACCGTCGACGAGGTCGTTCAGGTCGGCTACGTCGGCAGCGGTCTGCGGTCGCGCGTCTGAGCGTGTGGTGAGGAAGGGAGCAGAGGCGCTCGGCACTTGTATGAAGCAGGGGCTCGTCGTAGAGAAGAATGACATCTTTCAACTCCATCCGTCTTCCGGCTTCCGGCTGCTGCCTCAGAACTTGTCGTAGTAAGCGTGCTGCCCTCCATCACCGCGACGAAGCTGGTGCCGGCCGTAACCGTCCCGCCCGTCAAAGTCCCTACCGCCGTCAACGTACCACCGCGGCTCGTCGTACCCCCGAAGAACAGGGCCGTAGCGCTCTGCATAGTAGGGCGCAGCCCTGCCATACTCGTCGTCCCAACGCGAACGAGCAGCAACCGCGAACATCCGCTCCTCGGCCTCGCGCGAACGGGGCGGGTCGTACGGCAAGCGATCCCACTCCGAACGGCGAGGAGCGCGCTGCTGGAACTCGTGGGGGTCGAAGAACTCGTCCTCGTCCGACCACCTCGACAGCCGACCCGCCGCCATGCGAGGGGAGCTCCCAAAAGCGTGCGGGTCCTCGTAGTACCGTCGAGGGTCGTGCGCCGGCGGCGGAACGTCGAAGATATGGCTGCGGTCGTATATGCTCGGCAGGGCGTCGCAAAGCGCGTCCGTCGCGAACGGGTCGAGTGGCGGGTGCTGCAAGAACATTGAAGGATGACCTTCGAACGGGGGTGGTCGCCGACCGTCGGCGAAGGAGAGGGCGTGCGTCCGTGGGTCGTCGGGCAGGCGAGGAGATGTTACCTCCCTCAGAATGCCTGGGCCGGGTCGGATGCTGCGGTCGTATGGACCGCCGCGCGAAATGTCCTCCTGCATCTTTGCAGCCCTCCGCCGCTCGCGGCGCTCCATCACGTCGGCCGGGGCATGTGCGGGCGGTCGGCGCAGGTCGCCGCCATCCTCCGTCGAGTCGTCCTGGTAAACCGTCTCGGCCTTGCCAGGTATATGGAAGGCGAGTCCGCGTGGCCGTGAACTCGAGCGCTGGCGCGGGGTGTGGGAGAGGCGGTCGTCGTCTGAGTACGCGAGGTGCTCATCGTCCGTGTGCCGACGGCGGGATGATGTGCGCCGACTCGACTTGAAACGACGGGGAGCGAGGTAATCCTCGTACGGGTAGCCAGCTAGAGGACCGTCATACCGAGGGTCGTACTGCAACGATATCTGATCGTTCTTGCTGAGCTCAGTCTGGGCGCAATTCAGGAGAGAAGGGGAAAGGGGCGCACCGGCGACCCTCTTGCACCAGCACGCCGCCCATAATCGTCTGACACTACGCGCGGTCCACCCATGCCTGGTCCGTACCGCTCGTCGTACCGCCAATCTCTCTCCGGCCAGAAGGCTCCCTGCAGCGACGGGCCTCTGCCGCCCCCAGCGCCGCGCGAGAACAGGCCCCTGACGGAGTCCATGAACCCCGCCCCGTCCTGCGCTGACGGCCGCCCTCGCGCATCTGCACCATACAGTTCATCCCAAGTCGGCCGTCGGGAGCCCTCCCGACCCGAAGAGTGGCGACGGCGACGCGACGAAGAGGCGTGGCGGTCCTTCTTAGTCGTCGGGTACTCGACTGCTCCGTCCGTGCGAGGCAAGCGCGGCGTACTCAGGTCAGCCCGTCGTTGCAGAGGCGGAGGAGACACAGCACGCACTGAGCTTGATAGGGTCTCTCTTGCCACGCGTCTGCGAGGCCGTCGTCCCCTCCGCTTGAAGGGGTGCGGGTGAAGGACGGGGGCTGGGCTTCGTCCTCGCGGCGGGAGGGGGTGGCCTGACAGAGCCGACGCTTGCCAGGATCGGGGCAGGGCTTGTGAGCGGGCGCGGTGGCGGAGGGAGGACGGGAGGCTTGGCCGTAGACATTTGGTCGAGGCGGGAAGGAGGAGGTTGGCTGGCGGAGGTGCACGGTCGACGGGTGGATCGGCTGGTGAAAGGGGGGGGGGGGGTCCTCCGCCAGTCAGGGGCAAAGGGAGCGGCCCGTACGCTGCAGTACCTGCATCCTGCGCAAGTCTGTCAGCGGCGTCAGGTCAGCGCGCTACAGCGAAAGCTGGTCTCGAGCACACGCGGCGCTGGTCATGGTCAAGCTCACGGTCGGACGTCACTTGAGCTGCTTCACGCGCCGTTCGCCTGCCTGTCTTCCCCCGCGCAGCACTTCTTGATCTGCTCCTCCTTCGCGACAACCTGACCACTACAACGCTCGTGTTTTTGACTCCCGCCGATATTCAGGCTTTCGAGGACGTCCTTGGCGTTCGTTGAGACACCCGGACGCTGGGCGATGCGCACGCATTAGCAAGAGGAGATCCCATGTATGCTTTGACAAAAGGCTCGCCCTTCCTACCCAGCGACCCTTCTCGACCGGCCACGCCCTCGAGAACAGACCAGGCATGCCTACTTCGCCTTCTGCGCGTCTACCTCGGACGCCTTGACCCACTCGCCCTTGGCGTCCTTCTTGCGGACGGTGAAGCACGCCGCGCCCATGTACTCGGTGCTAGCGAACGGGAGGGAGGTTGATCGTCAGACAAGGCTCGACCGAACAGCAAGGGGATAGAAGGGTCGCACATCTCGTTGATGACCTTGAACGCGAAGAGACCATACGAGACGAAGGCGAGGGCGAGCGAGTAGTAGATGAAGACGGTCGTGCGCTCGTGCGTCGATTGCAGCACCGGTCCGCTGCAAGCACAGGGATCCAACGTGAGGCCGGAGTCAGTGCTGACCACCTTGGACGGCTGCAAGCAATGGAAGTGCAGGACGTACTCGGCGAAGTACCTGCCGTAGTTGGCGTCGATCATGCCGATGGCCGTCCACCCGACCATGGCGTTCCACAGCGGAAACTCCTGCTTCGTGACGTGCGCAAGGATCATGCGTCCAACCTGGTACGAGAACGTCAGCCCCCAGAAGCCGAGGAACGGGACGAAGGCGCCGTTGGACACGATGTCGGGCTTGGCGTGCAGCCAGGCGACGAGCATCGAAGTCTGCAGGACGAAGGGGAGGAGGCCGATGAGGGGCGTGAAGATCGACTTGCCGGCCGTGCGGCGCGAGACGATGACGTTCTTGTATCTGCACGACATGCCCGAAGAAGTTCAGCATCGGACTCGCAGAACTCGAGCGACACAGAAGCACGCACGAGCTGGCGATGTTGAAAGCGACGGCGACGGCGCTGAAGATCATAAAAGTGTCATTCAGGCCGAGGTTGAAGATCCACTTGAACTCGGGCGCAGCCAGCGGAGGCACGAGGGTGTCGAGCTGGAGAACCGCGGCGGGCTTAGTGTCCCAGAAGCTCGGGCCGAAGAAGCCTGCAGGGAGGGTCGAGCGGTCAGCTCACCCCGCAAGCGAGTCCGCTGCCAAACGACGTACCAGTGATGATGAACATGACGACGACCATGAGGATGCCCTCGACAGGGCCCGAGAAGGCCGAGAGGTACAGCGTGCCGGTGTGGTACTCCTCCCAGGTCGTGCTGCGCAGAGAGGTGAGATCAGCGATCGCGCAGTCTTCCGAGCTCTTGTTGCGTAAGCGACGGACGCACAGGTAGAAGTTGGTGAGCGTCGCCACCTGCGAAGCGATGGTCCACCAAGAGCGGCCGAGGTTGAGGGCATGGCAGGTGATGATGACCTCGAGCTGCGCGTTGGACAGCTCGCGTCCGTCAGCCTCGTCCACTCACGCAGCCTCCCCGCCATCTAGAAGCAACGCACAGTCGTGTTCATGGCGTCGCAGCCGTGGTCAAACATCTCACCCAGAGGGCCGGCCATGCCCGTTCGGCGTGCCTGCTTGCTGCAGAGGGTCGAGGCGGAGCGTCGAGGTCAGCTGCCGTTGCGTCGAAGCAGCTGAACGACACAGCGCACCCATCGATGGCGTCCAGCGACTGGTAGGTGAAGAGACCGGCAGCAAAGCTGTGCGATAAAGCCCGACGATCAGCTCGAGCAGCTCGAGGACTCAGAGTCAGGGCTCGACGCACGCAAAGTACGCCCAGCTAGGCAGCTGCTTATCCGTGTACTCCGGGTCGAGCGCGAGCAGCGTCGCCAGGTTGACGAGGATCAGGCACAGACCCGAGAAGGTGATCTACCGCGCAGGCGAACGCGCCTGTCAGCCGTAGGGCGCTTCAGCACGCATGAACAGGGCAGCACGGACGGTGTTCGGTGCGATCCACTTGGGGAAGAGCTGAACGAGCTTGTTCCAGAAGGGGTTCAGGATCCACTGGCTTGTGATGGACCTGCGCAGGAGTACGGCCAAGGATCAGGCGAGAGCTCGCGCCAACATAGGCAGCTTGAGAGGACGCACTTGTCGATGGCAGAGTACTTGCTGCAGGCGGGCAGGTTGGCAGCGGGACGTCATCAGCTTTCTCGAGCTCGGGCCCGCTTCCCTTATGCCAAGCAGCGAGAACGCACTACTTGTGCAGGTTGGGGAGTTTGTCCTCGGGAATAAAGGGCGCCATCGTGAGCAGCTGTCGGCGAGGAAGGGGCGAGATGACCGTCGTCGGGCTGAGCGGATGAGAGGACGCGTGCCAAAAGGAAGACGCGCCGCGCAGAGAACTTGCTGGCAGGGGCCACGTTCGATCTTGCAGTCTTCTTACCCGCAGGAAACGGATTTTTGGTGCAGTTGATGCCATTGATAGCCGTCCCTACTCTACAGCGCGAGTGAGCGTGAATAGAGGAAAGAAGACGTGAGGTGTGGTTCGTGGGGTCGTGAAGGGGGACGTCAGGGGGAGGTGTGGTGAAAACAGCCGTTGAAGCAGAATGTGTGCGGAAGAAATAACGTCAAAAGACGAGGGTTTTGGGGTGTGACAGTGCGACGTGAGAGCCCGGAAGGAGAGGAGCGAAGAAGGAAGGCGTCAAAGGGTTACGAGAAGAAGGCCTGCCGCTTAGTAGCGGTAGTGGTCGGGCTTGTAAGGGCCCTCGACGGGGAGCGAGAGGTAGTCGGCCTGGACCTTCGACATGGTCGTGAGCTTGATGTTGAGCTGCTGCAGGTGCGCGCGAGCGACCTCCTCGTCGAGCTCCTTGGGGAGCATGTAGACACCGACCGGGCGGCGCTCCTCGGTCCAGAGGGCGACCTGCGCCAGGGTCTGGTTGGCGAAAGAGCACGACATGACGAAGGAGGGGTGGCCGGTACCGCAGCCAAGGTTGACGAGACGGCCCTCAGCGAGGAGAATGATGTGGCGGCCGTTGACTGCGAGCAGCAGCAGACCGTCAGCACGACACGCACAACAACCGGAAAGCCAGAGACAGAGCGGAACGCACCGAGGTATCGGTCGACCTGGGGCTTGATGTTGACGCACTCGGTAGCGTTGGCCTTGAGCCATGCAACGTCGCTGCGGACGAGAAAAAAAAGGTCGTCAGCCAGGGTACGCACGCGCACAGCACACCTTCGCGCGCAACGAAGGGGACGCACATCTCGATGTCGAAGTGGCCGATGTTGCAGACGATGGCGTCCTCGGGCATGACGTTGAAGTGGTCGCCGGTGATGATGTCGCGGCAGCCGGTGGTGGTGACGAAGACGTTGGTCTTGGGGGCAGCCTCCTCCATGGTGACGACCTCGTAGCCGGCCATGGCGGCCTGAAGGGCGTTGATGGGGTCGATCTCGGTAACGAGGACGCGGGCGCCGTACGAGCGGAGCGACTCGGCGCAGCCCTTTCCGACGTCACCGAAGCCGGCGACGGTGGCGACCTTGCCGGCGAGCATGATGTCGGTGGCACGCTTGATGCCGTCGACGAGCGACTCGCGGCAGCCGTAGTAGTTGTCGAACTTGGACTTGGTGACCGAGTCGTTGACGTTGAAGGCCGGGATCTTGAGCTTGCCGTCACGGAGGGCCTTGTAGAGGTGGTGAACACCGGTGGTGGTCTCCTCCGAGACACCCTTGATGCCCTCGAGGTACTGGGGGTACTTCTCGTGGACGATGGTGGTGAGGTCTCCTCCGTCGTCAAGGATCATGTTGAGGGGCTCGCCTACACACGAAGCACAGAAAGTCAGCGGGGGCAAGGAAGGACGCGAGGTCATCGGTCTAAACGCACCGTTGGGGAAGCCAGCGATGGTCTGCTCAATGCACCACTGGTACTCCTCCTCGGTCTCGCCCTTCCAGGCGAAGACAGGGACACCGGTGGCGGCGATGGCGGCAGCGGCGTGGTCCTGGGTCGAGAAGATGTTGCACGACGACCAGGTGACCTGGGCACCGATGGCGGTGAGGGTCTCGATGAGGACGGCGCTGCAGGGGGAAGGAGGGAAGAAATCAGTCTACGGTTCGCACGTGCGGCAGGTCGACCGCGAGAAAACGCACGTCTGGATGGCTGAAGACGCGAAAAACACAACGTCAGCAACTGTCATGGAGACCGCAAAGGTAGCACGACAGACGCACTCATGTGGAGGCATCCGGCGATGCGAGCACCCTTGAGGGGCTGCGACTTGGCGAACTATGAGGCGCGATGGAGACAGGAGAGGCAAGACGGCACGGTGGATCGACGAAGGAATCAGCGATGTCCAAGCAGACAGCAAGGCATCGCGAGGCCTAGCGCACCTTCTCACGGAGGTACATGAGTCCTGGAAAGGGAAAGAAAAAAAGAGGACATGTCAGTTTCTTGCAGTGCCAGCGCAGCGGTGGTTGAAAGACGGCTAGGGGCGCGTCTAGCTCGAAAGAGAGACGTACCGGGCATCTCACGCTCGGCGAGCTCGATCTCCTTCCTTCAGACGCGCAGAAGAGCATGTCAGTACGACGGCCACCGGTAGGCGGAGAGCGCTCGCTGTCGCGTCGCGTTGCGAACGGACCTTCCGAACGAAGCGAGCGAGACTGGAGGTGGGGGGGAGGACGCGAGAGGCACCAGAAGGTCAGGATCGAGGGTTGACAGACGCGGAAAAAAACAGGAGTGCGAGGACGGACTGTCGGCGACCTTGTAGACCATTGTAGGCAGAGAGAAGGGGAGAGGGAAAAGGGGGGGGGGGGGAGGGGAGGGGGGAAGGGGTGGGTGAGGAGGGATTCAGGTCGCAAAGCGCGCGAGTTGATTCTGCCCGGCGGGCGGGGGGACGGGCGGGCGGAGTCTGAAATCCGACCTCTGCGCCGGGCGCGGGCTGCCTGGCGAGATGAAGCAGCAGGCCTCCCTTACGCTCCCCTCCTCCCCCTCCTCCCTTCCTCCCCTCCTCTTCCCCTCCCTACTCGCGATCAAAATGGCCGGCGGTGGATAGTGGGTCTTGCGCTCGTTGCGTGCCGATCCGAGCTCTCTCGCCCGAGCACTGACGCACCGCGCTCTCTCCGCCCCCCCCCCCCCCGACTTTCTCCCCGACTACCCCTGCTTGCCCCCGTCCGCTGCTCGACCATGGCATCCTCGGACCCTTTGCATCCCCTCCGCGGTCGCACGACGCTCTCGGTCGACTTCCGCTCTGCAGCAAGATCTTTGGAACCTTTGTCAAGTCGGTACGTCCAGCGTCTGCAGCTTCTTGAAGCTCGTCGCCCGAGCGCAAGCACCTTGGAAGCTGACGCTCAGCCTTACCTTCCGTCCTACAGGAGTACCTGTGCGTCTGATTGTCGCCAGGACAAGCAGCGCTTGAGCGTGTGCTGGAGGGCTGGAAGCTGATCATCTGGGCTCGCGCTCTGGGGGGGAACCTGCAGTGCTCTCGGCACCTACGCTCTCACCGGCCTCGGGTGCGTCCCTTCAGCTTTCGTCGCTGTGCTTCCTGTGCCTACGGCGCGCTGACACGCCTTGCTTCCGGGCGTTCGGATCTGGATCTGCAGCATCTTCGCCGCCACCCGCAAGTCGGCGGAGCCCGTGACCAAGGTCGACAAGGTCAAGGAGTTCGTCAAGGACGAGGGCAAGGAGGCTGAGGAGTTGTCAGTTCATTCCCTTCCACCCCTGCTCCCTTCATTGCTCCCGGCTTCTGGAGCCTCTCGCCTCCTCGGTGGCGCGAGATGCGAACGTAACTCGAGCGTTTGGAAGGCTTCGAGTGTCGCTTCGTGACTGTCGCTGACCACTTGCTGTACCGTCCTCGATCCCTACCCTCCTCCCTCCTTGCCTTGCGCCCCCTTCGACCTCGCGCGTGCAACCTCCCGCATCTCTCTGTTCCCCGGACTCCCCGGTTCGACCGTCGCAGCATCCGCAAGTTCCTTGCCGAGGCCGAGGGCGAGGCCAAGGCCGCCGCCCACTAAGCAACTCGTTTTGCCCTGTGCTGGAGGGAAAGGGTGTATAGACGGAGTTCTTTGCCGGATGAAGAAAGCATGCTGTCGAGCCTCACCTGTGGAGGTGGAGGCGGGAGGCTTCGTAGTGATTTGTGCGAGAGCGAGAACGGGATGCGAAGCGGCGAGTATGGGCAGCGAAAGGAAGGCTGACGCTCGCACATTCCTTTCCCGGCCTTGAACGTAAACTGCTCGCCAATCCAAGATCTGCTCCGAAAGACATCATGCACAATCTCATCGCTGCTGCTGCTGCTGCTGCTGTTGCTGCTGCGATGGCGGCGGCTTGCCCCATTGGCCATCGTTCTGCAGCGCGAGCTTCGCAGCGTAAGACCCGACGGTGCCGAATAGGCCTGGCCCGCCCTCGAAGCGTGCCGTGTGGCTCGCGAACGGCGTAGGCTGGTTGGCGCCGCCGGATGCGCCGAGTGTAGGTGGCCGCTTGATGCCGTACAGCTGGTCCGGGCGATGCAGCCTGTTCGGCGGAGACGAGGGGCGGAAGAAGGGAGCGTTCGAGGAAGGAGCGCCTGAAGAGAGGGGGGACGTCGTCGATGGTGAGACCGGGAATGACGGAGTCGCTCGAGGGGTGGGTGGCAAGGGCGAGGGAGTGGCATTGACGATCGGCCGCGGCGATGACAGCGGCGGCGAAGATACGGTAGAGGGAGGAGCGACCGCCTTTGACGCCTTCGACGGCGCCGGCGCAGGGTTGCTTCCGGCCACGACCTCGCTTGGGCGGGCAGGAGCAGCGACGTCAACAGGAGTACTCGGCTGCGCGACCGTTGTGGATGCAGTCGGCGGTGCGTCTGTCGCAGGTGCTGCTGCTGCTGCTGCTGCTGCCTGCGTGCGTTGCACGAGCGAAGCGGCGGTAGGCGGCGGCGGCAAGACGTAGCGTCCCGTATGAGTCCTGTACCGGCTGTGGCGCGGCAGGCCGACTGGCCCGAGGTCGGGCACAGCTGTCCAGAGTGCCTTCATGCGCGGGCTTTCAGCGTCGACCGTCTTCAATTGGTGCCGCATCGCACGGTACGCCTCGTAGTCGTCCGGGTCCCACTCGGGCGTGTCCTCGAGCTTTGCGAGTAGCGCCACCTCCGCAGGATCGCGCTCCGCCAGATTCTCGTCTTTCCTCTTGTCAGTCAGGATCTTGAGGTAAAGCTCGGTCTCGTCGAACGCGGGCCGGGCGAACTTGAGCAGGCCGAACGTTTGCATCTTGAGTCGCTTGTGCAGCTTGCGGTAGCGGTCGTCGTCGACAAGCGCCTCTGCCTCTGTCGTCGGGAGCAACTTGCCCTGCGCGTCGCGCGCGAGGAGCGCGTGCTTGATCGCCTCGCGCCGCGCCCGGTCCACCGCAAGGGTGTAGGAGCCGCCGCTGCCCGCCGCCCGCGCCTGGCGCTTCATCTCCGCCGCCAGGCGCGCCATGGTTTCGCGGGCAACGCGCTCCGCCTCGTCCCGCCGCTCGCGCGCGGCGCGCTCCGCCTCGTCCCGCCGCGCGCGCGCGGCGCGCTCCGCCGCGTCGATCCGGCGATACTCGGCCTCCTCCTCCGGCGTGAACATCGGCTCGAACTGGATGTACCGGTGCGGCACGGCGGGCGCGGGCATCGCGAGCGGCGGCGCGTCCGCGAGCAGCGTCGCCCACGCCGGAAGCTGCGCCGTCGGGGGCGGGTTGAGGTCGAGCGGCACCGGCGCCGCGGTGGGCTTCGGGGCAGGTGCGACCCACGACGGGGGAGGCGGCGCTGCGTGGCCGGATGAGGAGTGGTAGCGGCTGAGGACTTGAGGGTGAGGGGCAATGGACGCCGGCGCTGGCGGTTCCACTGGGGTTGCAGTCGATTTCCTTTCGGGAGGGGGCGCTGCCTGGCCAGGAGGCGAACGGCGGCGCTCGAGGGCCTCTGGGGACGAGGCGATGGGCTCCGGCGCTGGCGGTTGCGCTGAGGTTGCAGTTGGCGGCGTGGAACAGGCTGCCTCTCGCCCGAGCAACGAGCGGAACCTGATGAGGACTTCACTAGGCGCGTTGAAAGAGGGTCCAGGCGCAGTAGTCGACGACGAAGGCTGGATGCTCGAGGCTGATGCCTGCGCCTTGCCGACCGCCTTCTTGACCTGCTTCTTCGCCTTGGTCTTCGCCTGCTTTGGTACGACCGGGGTGAGTGGTGCAGTCGCGACCACGGGCGGTGGCGGCGCTGGGACCGCTGCGGCAACCTTCGACTTGATCGTCTTGTCCTGGCTTTGAGCCGCCTGGACGACGCTCGCCGTAGACACTCGAGCAGGAGCGGGTGGCGGTGACGGGGCAGCAGCAGCAGCTGCGGCCTTCTTATTCTTCCTCTTCTTGACCTGCTTTTTGGAAGGGCTCGGACCCGTCTCCACCACGACGTCTGCGGGCGTCGGCAACGGCTGAGAAGCGAGCTCAGGCGCGGGCGCCGCTGCTGTTTGCGCCACCTTGGGCGTCTGGCCCTTCGCCGCGACGACGGCAGGCGCGCGAGGAGCGGGCGGGGCGAGCGGGGCACGCACCCGGCCCAGCGACCCGACGTTCGCGGCCGTGTGCGGCGGCGGCGGCGGGCGCGAGCTCGGCGCGCCGCCTGCGAGCCGCTTGGCAGGGCGCGCCTCCGGGGCCCGGAGGGCGGCGCGGTGGCCTGAGCTGCGCGGCGCGTGCCCGGGCGCGACCCGGGGCGGCAGCGGCGGCGCCGCCGCCGGGCGCAGAAGGGCGTTCGCCGGGCGGTGCACGGACGTGATCTTCGGCATCCGTGCCGCGCGCCGGAACGCCTTCGTGCCCTTCCTAGCCGGTTCCGGCGCCGGCGCGGGGGTCACCGCCGTGCGCGCGACCTGACCGGGGCCGGGACGGCCCCCCTCGACGAGTTCCATCGCGCCCGGCGGTGCTGGCGAAGCCGCGGTTGTGCGTCGGCTCGTCCTGCCCCTGTGCGGCAGTGCGCGCGGCACCTTCGCCAAGTGCGGAAGGAGGGGCCTGCGCTCGGGCAGAGGCGCAACCGTCTCCCACCCCTCCGGGTGTGCGTTCGGCACCTCCGCCGCCGCCGGACCGACGACCTCGCGCGCCCACGCGCGGAATTCGGCGGCGGCGAGGCCGTCCCTCGGGCAGACGACGGGGGCGACGATGCGCGCGCCGGGCTTGAGCCGCCGGGCCAGGAGGTCCTCGATCGTCCGGGCGAGCAGCTTCGCCATCCGCCTGGCGCGTCGGCTCTTCCCGCGCCCGCCTCGCTTGAGCGCCGACAGCCCGACGAGGCCGCCTATCTTGAGCTTGAGCGCCGGCAGCCCGACGAGGCCGCGTATCTTGAGCGTCGACAGCCCGACGGGCCCGCCTCGCTTGAGCGCCGACAGCCCGCCGGGCCCGCCTCGCTTCGGGAGGAAGAACGTCATCTGCTCCGTCCGGACGCGCCTCGCCTGGTGGCGCCACGAGACGGGGCTGTCCGCGACCGCGCTGGCGGCCGGCGGCCCGAAGGCGGGGCCGGGGAAGGGCTCGTAGGACAGCTCTTGCGTCGCGGCGGCCGGGGCCGGTTGGGAGGAGGCCGAGGCGAGGGGCACGGTGAACGGCTCGTACGCCGCCGGGGAGGACGCCGACGAGCGCTCCAGCTGGCTCAGGTCAAACTTGATCCCGGCGGCGGACACGGCGTACGCGCGCCGGCCGTGATGCGCCTTTAGCGCAAGGCGGTCCCACACACAGTCCGAGGAGGGGGGAAGGGGGGTCAGTCCCCTCGCCTGGGGCAGAGGCCAGGGGCAAAGCAGAAAGGGGGGAACGCACGGGCGGCGGCGGACCGCGCTTCACGCATCCCACCTGGCGAGCGCCGACGGCGAGCAGCGCCGGCGAGCGGTGCGCGCGCACGCAGAGCACGCAAGCCCGGCCGGCTGGACCCGTCCAACGGAGGCGCGGTCGGACGTTGGGGTGCACGGGGGTCAGCGAGAGAGCGGGGGGGAAGGACGTCCAGAGAGAGGAGGGAGGGGATGGGAGGGAGGGGAAGGAAGGGGGGAGGGGGGACGCACCCGGCTTCCTCGCGAGCGAAGGCGGCGGGAGACGCATGGTCGACGTTGCTCTGCAAACTCCCCACGGGTGATGCGCTCGAACTCAGGAACGACCGTGCGCGAGGGGGGGGGGGGGGGGGGGGGGAGGGGCAAGGGTGGGAGGTCAAGCGGGGGAGGAAAGAAACCACGCACGGCGAGCCGGTCGCGTCCGCCCTCGGTCCAGCGGAGGCCGTCGAACCAGGCGGGGTCCTTGGCGAACGGGTCGGGCACGCGGCGGTCGGCCCTGCAGTTGCGGGGGTCGACGAGGCACCACGGGAGGACCTCGAACGGGCGGACGCCCGCGTGCAGCAGCCGCCGGAACGCGCGCTGGTACAGGTGCGCCCCCCACGCCGTCGTCCCCTTCGCCGGGAGCGGGCCGGCCGCGAGCAGCGTGAGCAGCGCGCACAGGTACGGCGACTGCGGGGCAAAGTGGAGGAGCGCGCCGTTGAGCGCCTGGTAGGGCTTGTCTGCGGGCGGGGGGAAAGGGAGGGGGGGGGGTCAGCCAGCGAGACGCTTCTCGGGGCAAGGGGCGGGGGTAGGGGAGTGTGGGGGGGGGGGGGGGAGAAACACAGTTGGGTGAGAGAAAGGACGCACTGTAGCAGTCCCACTGCTCGACCCACTCGGCGCCGAGCAGCGGGCGCAGGTCGCGGACGAGCAGGACGTCCATGTCGACCCACACGCCGCCGTGGGCCCAGAGGACGAGCAGGCGGACGAGGTCGCCGTCGAGCCAGGCGCGGGCGTCGCGGGCGGCGGGGCCGAGGACGTCGGCCCGGCCTTCGACGGCCGTCCCCCGGGCGAGCGCGGCGTAGTCGACCCGGCGGAGCTCGAGGTGCGCCGGGTGGGCGGCGAGCAGCGCGGCGAGCTCGGCCGAGGCGAGCGCGCCCGTCGTCCACAGCACGAGCCGCGCCGACGGCAGGTGCTGCGTCGCGAGGAACGAGCGCAGCATCCACGCCTGGCGCTCGCCGAACGGGGCGAGGTCCGCCCGCCAGTACGTGTGGAACGTCGTCGTCGGCGTCGCGTCCTCATCGGCGGCGGCGGCGGCAGCGGGGGCGAGCGACGCAGGCTGGCGCAGCAGGCCGGCGAACGCAAAGCAGTCGCCCGGGTGCTGGAGCGCGAGCGTCGACTGGAGCCCGCTGCCGCTGTTGCCGTAGGCGCGGCCGCCGACGGACGGCGGGAAGCACTGGTGGACGAGGTCGACGCCGTCGGCGGGGCCGGCGAGCTCGAGCAGGTCGGTCCGCGCCCACTGGCGGCGGTAGACGGCGAACTCGAGCTGGAGCTCGTACACGCGCGACCAGAGCCAGCCGGCGGCGAGGGCGAGCAGGGCGAGCCGGACGGCCCACGCCCGCCGGGACGTGCGCCGGGGCGGACGGAGGTCGAACGGATCGGCGTGCGGACGGTAGGCGTCTGGCGCAAGGAAGCTGTCTGTCAGCGCAGGCGGGGCGAGAGGAGAGGGCGAGGGAGGAGCGACCGACAGCTGCGGTGCGGCGGCGGCATGCGCGCGCGAGAGCGAGAGAGAGCGCGACGACCAGGCCGAGGCTCGGGCGGGGCGGGTGGAGGGGTGGAGGGGTGGAGGCAGACAGGCAGAGAGAGAGAGAGAGAGAGAGTCAAGGGAGCGGCGCGGGGGGGGGGGGGGGGGGGGAAAAACAAAAAAAAAGGGGGGGGGGGGGGGGGGGGGGGGGGGGAAGAAAAAAGGGGGGAAAACGCCCCCCTCGAGACCAAAAAAAAAACCAAACAAACCCACCCCCCCC
>MVAM01000066.1:0-72290 GCA_014825675.1 Cystofilobasidium ferigula | reverse complement strand
CGGGGGGGGGGCGGAGCAAAAGGCCTCCCCCTCTTACTTGGCTGCTGGCTTTCCCCTTCCCCCCCCCCCCCCCTCCCTCCCTTTCTTTCCCTTTCCCGCTTGTCCTCCCCTGTCCGTGACTGACGACGTCCGTTGATTCCGTGCAGGTACGGGTACGACATCAACGACCCGGCCTTCCAGGCCTGGCAGGCGCAGACGTACTACGCCCAGCAGCAGCAGCAGGGCCAGCAGCCGCAGAGCGCCGCGGCGCAGGGCGGAGGGGCGACGCCGGCCGCGCCTGCGCAGGTGGGCGGACCGGGCGTCTACGGCGCTGTGTCAGTTCTCCCATTTTCTCATCTTGGGTCCGCTCCGGCGCTCGCTGACGGGCAGCTCTCCTCCGGTCGTTCGCGCCAGTCCGCCGCCCGCCGGTCTCTGAAACCCCCCCGCGTGTACACAGGAAGGTGATCTAGCGTCTTCCCCGGAGGCCGCGAGGCCCGCTCAGCCGAGGTGCAGCGACGACGGCGTGGCCCCGTTCTCTACGGGCGTGGCGTGGCGTGGTGTAGGCTCGGAGGACTGTGGTTTCTGAATGGGCTTATCATGTTCTCTCTCTCTTTCTCTTCCTTCTCCTCCAGGAGCGTTCCGTCGCACATGCAGGTAGGCAGGGACAGGCCAACCGTCTTGCGCTCAGGAGGGCAGGCGTGACGCGCGCGCGCGCGAGCAGACTGGCGGGGGGGGAGGGGGGGATCTGCAGGCTGATGCCCGGTGGGGGGAGCTCGTAACTCTGCCGTTGAAGGGCTTCCCGCTTGACAGCGTGCTTTCTCCTTTTTTTTTTCGCGACGTGCTTCGCCAGTGTCCGCCCTCGCCATCCTTGCCGCTGCATGCACGGTGGACAACGTCCGCGCAGCTTGCTTGCATGCTGCGCGTGATCGCGCCGCGCGGCTGCAAAGATGTGCATGCCTGATCCCTCCCCTCACCCACCCATAATTTGCTGCGAACTTCTCCTTCCCGCAGCTCGCTCGCAAAACCCCCCCGCGTAGGCGAAAGCGGCAGCTCGCGCGTTCCAGCCGGAGCAAGGGGGGAGGGGGGGGGGGAGCAGGGGACGCGCCTGATTTTAGCTTCGGACGCGCGCGCGAAGGGGACGCGCCCCGGTTGTTTTCCTCGCGAGCTCCTGGCACTCATGAGCCTGCCTGCCAAAACCCGCATCCTTCCATCGGCAGCAAGACATACGTGCCCACAGTTTTCTCGTACAGTACCTGCTGGCCGTTCGGTAGTCGCTCCGCACTTGTTTCCAGCCACTGCGTCCGACCTCGCCTCACGCGGTCGCTCGGAGAGAACGCCTACGCGCCTCCCCCCCTCTCGACCCTTCCCCTCCATCCCGTTTGGACTTGCCTGACTGCCCCTGCTCAAGTACGTCCTTCTCTCACACCCTGAGGCAGCTCGCCCTCGCTGACGGGCAGCCCTCGCCCAGCTTCGATTCTCTGCAGCCGAATTCTCTGCGATGCTCGACGCTGCGCTGCTGAACCTCGGCCGCCCGCTCCTCCCGCCAGCGAAGGCCATGTCGACCTGCTCGCCGGCGTCCCCTTCCCCTCCGCTTCACTACGCGTGCCACACTGTCCCGTCATCTGCCTTGGCGGCACGTGCAGGCGCGCCAGCAGGAGCGGACGACGACGACGACGACGACGACGACGACCTCTTCAGCCCGACGTCTCCTGCTGCGGGTGCGGCGCAGGACCACCCCGCCAGGACGGCCCGCTTGCGCCCGTCGCCCGTGAGCGTCACGCCCGCTCTCGCCGGCGCGGCGGACGGCCGGGCCGACAAGGGCGTCGTGGCGGTCGCGTCGGACGAGAGCGGGCGCGCGGGCGGAGCGGGGCTGGGGCGGGCGTTCGGCGCGCAGCTGAGGAGGGGGAGCAGGGCCGCGCCGTGGGAGGAGGAGGACGGCGATGACGACGAGCCGCAGACATCGGACGGCGAAGGCGCCGAGGCGGGGAACACGGACGGCGACCACGAGGCGGGCTGGGCGGCACTTGGGCTCGCGGTCGTTGACCGAGTTGAACGGCGCGGAAGCGCGCAGGCTACCGCCCTGCAGTACATCCCCTTTCGCATCGTCCGCCTCGGGGATAAGCAATGCTGACTGACCTCTTGCGTAGCAGGCGCTCGCCCCCGACGACGATGTACCTCCGCCCGATCTCGGCGCGCGAGCAGTACGGCCGGCCGCAGACGCCGCACGCCAACTCGCTCTCGCAGGCCATGTACGCCTTCCCGTCGCCCGAGGCCGACAGCAGCGGCAGCGGCGACGGCGGGATGGCAGCGGCGGGGTTCGCATCACCTTCGTCCCGCATTTCGTCGTACTACTCGCCCGTCGCGTCTCGGCTCGCGCACGGCGCTGGTGGGCTCCCTTCCCCGTCCCCCTCGCCCGAGCAAGACCAACGGCAGCAGCACGTCGCTGCCGCGACGCCGACGCACGTCCGCCGCGGACCGGCATTCGCAGACGTCACCCAGGTGTCCTCGGCGCGGTCGAAGGCTTCCTCCGGGTCCACCCCTAGCCCTGCCAGCACCGTGCTCAACAAGCGCGGGGTGGCGCAGAAGCAGGCGCAGCAGACGGCGGCGGCGAACAAGATGGAGAGCTTGATGCTCGGCCTCGAGCTCGACACCAGGAAGAGGGAGCCAACTCCTGCCGCCGCACCGCTGCCGACGTCCTCGCCGGCCGCGCACGCCCAGCTGCCGCCTGTGCTGCAGAAGGTGCTCAAGCCTAAGAAGTCGCTCCTCAAGATGTTCTCCAAGTCGGCCGCGGCCTCTTCGTCGTCCGCCTCCTCGAGCACGCCTCCGCCGCCCGTGCCCGCCGGAGCATACCTTTCGTCCGCCTCGCCGAACCCTGCGTCAGGCGCGCACTACCAGAAGGCGTCGGCCGCGCGCGAAGTCTTCGCCGAGCAGGCGGCTCGAGAGCAGGCGCTCGTTGCGCCCATGAGCCAGGTTTCGGTCCGCGGGTGCGGCGCGTCGGACCTCGAGCGTTCGCCGTCGCCGTCCGAGCTTTCGCTGAGGCTCGAGCCGCTTTCGTGGTGTGCGTCGCCGCCCCCGTCCGGTATGGTCCCGTCGGCGACGGACCGCTCGCTGGCGTCCATCCGGTCGGACGTGACCGCCTCGCCCGCCGTCAAGCCGCTCAAGCTGCGTCCGATCTCGCAGGCGTGGACCGCGGGCTTGCCGGTCGACTTCCTCTCGCTCCCACCATCGCCCGCGCCGTCCGCGGCGTCCAACACGTTCCTGTCGCCGCCGATGGCGGTCGCGCACCTTACCCCCAGCCCCGGGGCCAGCACGAGCAGCAGTTTTGCACCGGCGTCGCCCTGGTCGGACGCCTCGTCCTTCGCCGGCAGCGAGCCGTCCGTTTCGTATTCTGTCCCTAGCGAGTTGCCGGCGGACGAGGACGGGCTGGCTGCGCGGCTCGAGAGGGAGCTGAAGGACGCGCGCAAGGCGTGGCAGATCGAGCGGTTCGAGTACCAGGTGTGTCTCTTCTTTGCTATAGCTTTCCAGACTTGTGTCTAACTTGCCTCTCGATTGCGTCTTGTCCCCGCAGTCACAGATCCGCGACCTGAAGGCGCAGCTCGCCGCGTTCGAGTCCTCAGGCGCCCGTCCGTCCTCGACCCTGCTCCCCACCTCCCCCTCTGTCGGCGAGTCAACCGAGCTCTTGTCCGTCGTGCCCGCTACGCCCGTCATCGAGGAGAAGGTGGGCATCATGGACCGCGCCAGGGTCAAGACGGCCGGCGGGAGGGCGGCATTCGGCCGCGGCGACCTGCGCACCTGATCAAGACTCTAGTTCCTCCTATCCTATCGCTCGCTGCACCCTCTCCGTCTCTCGACATTGTACTACCGCTTCGCCGTCTCACGCACATGCACTGCGACCGGAGTGCCGTCCCCTTCGCTAGATTCATTCAGCGCTCAGGTTTGTTCTGTCTTCACGCCCTGTCCCCTTGTAGTCCTAGCTCAGATACCTCCTGTCATACTCTTTATGGTCTACTTATGTCGTTGCCGACGGCGGCTGCCTCCACGGTGCGCGAGCAGCAGCGCGAAAGCGAGCGAAGGCTCTGGACGTCGATGTGCATTGCTCTCGTGCCGAGAACTAATTGCGAGGAAGAAGAGGGAAAAGAAAAAAAGAAAACAGGGCTGACGCCAGGCTGCAACTGCCGGCGGGATTGGGCGCGCTCTTCGCCCTTCCGCCCTTCATCTTAACCCCCCTTTCCAACGCATCTTAACCATGTCCCTCTCGTCCAAGCTCTCCATCAAGGACATCTCGCTCAAGGGCGAGCGTGTTCTCATCCGCGTCGGTCGGTCGCTTTCCTCGTCGCGCTCGACGCTGCAGCGATCGTGCCTGGTCTGACCGCTGCCGCTTTTCACTTGCCCCAACCCCCTTCCACTCTCGCATCACCTCCCGGTCGTCATCTCGCAGACTTCAACGTCCCCCAGGACAAGTCGACCGGCGAGATCACGAACCCCGCTGTACGTACCGGTTCACTGCACCTTTCATCCCCATCTGCGTCAGATCTGAGCAGTCGCTGACCATCTACCGCCTTCCATCTTACCTTGACTTCCTCAATGACAGCGCATCGTCGCTGCCCTCCCCACCATCAAGCACGCTATCGAGAACGGTCAGTCATGCTTTCTAAGCGTGTTTCGGGCAAGAAAAGCTGACTTGTCGTCCGCTGCTGCCCAGGCGCCGCTTCCGTCATCCTCATGTCGCACCTCGGTCGCCCTGACGGCCACAAGGTCGAGAAGTTCTCGCTCGCCCCTGTTGTGCGTTGTCCTTTTTCTGCTTCATGCCGTGCGCATACACTGACGCGTCCCTCATCGTTCCGACTTGCTGTGCGCAGGCCAAGAAGCTCGAGGAGCTCCTCAGCAAGCCCGTCACGTTCCTCAACGACTGCGTCGGCGCCGAGGTCGAGAAGGCCGTCAAGGACGGCAAGGACGGCCAGGTGTTCCTGCTCGAGAACCTTCGCTTCCACGCCGAGGAGGAGGGCTCGTCCAAGGACTCCGAGGGCAAGAAGACCAAGGGTGCGTCCTGCCCCTACATGATCATCCTCCGTGCGCTGCGCTGACGGACTTGGCCCGGCGCCGTCCGCAGCCGACCCTGAGGCCGTCAAGGAGTTCCGCAAGGGCCTCACCGCGCTCGGCACCGTCTACATCAACGACGCTTTCGGTACCGCCCACCGCGCTCACTCGTCCATGGTTGGCGTTGAGCTCCCCAAGCGCGCCGCCGGTTTCCTCATGGCCAAGGAGCTCGAGTTCTTCGCTAAGGCCCTCGAGAGCCCCGAGCGCCCCTTCCTCGCCATCCTCGGTGGCGCCAAGGTCTCGGACAAGATCCAGCTGATCGAGAACATGCTCGACAAGGTGCGCAGCTGCTGCGGCCGTTGCCCCGCGCACTCAGGGCCTGACCTCTGCGCTCTCTTCTCAGGTCGACTCGCTCATCATCTGCGGCGGCATGGCCTTCACCTTCAAGAAGGCCATTGACGGCATCAGCATCGGCACGTCGCTCTACGACGAGGCCGGCGCCGCCAAGGCCCAGTCGCTCCTCGACAAGGCCAAGGCCAAGAACGTCAAGATCGTCTTCCCCATCGACTACATCACCGCCGACGACTTCAACAAGGACGCCAAGGTACGTTCCTCTCGGGCGGTGCCGTCGTGCTGGCGCTATCTGGCTGACTTTAGCGACTCGCTGCGCGCGCGCGTGCAGACCTCGACCGCCACGGACGAGTCGGGCATCCCCGACGGCTGGATGGGCCTCGACGCCGGACCCAAGTCGCGCGAGCTCTACAAGCAGACCGTCGCCGAGGCCAAGACGATCCTCTGGAACGGACCGGCCGGCGTCTTCGAGTTCCCGGCGTTCGCCGGCGGCTCGCAGGCCCTCCTTGACGCGACCATCAAGGCTTGCGAGAACGGCTCGACCGTCATCGTCGGTGGTGGTGACACCGCCACGCTGGGCGAGTCTTTCTCGCGGATGTATCCTCCCGCGCCGCTTGACTGACCCTCCTTTGAATTTGTGGCCGCTACTGCAGTCGCCCAGGCCGGCAAGGAGGACAAGCTCTCGCACGTCTCGACCGGCGGAGGTGCCTCGCTCGAGCTCCTCGAGGGCAAGGTCCTCCCCGGTGTCGACGCCCTCTCGTCCAAGTGAAGGCTCGCACCCTCAGTCCCCTGCCTCCCTTGCCCCCGCCTGTAGACCTCACGCCCTTCTCCTCACCACATGACATGAACGTCCTGACAGAACTTGCACACTGCTTGCTTGCGAGCATGGACGGGCGGCTTGTCGTGCTTAGTTGGAGACAAAAGAGAAGAAGTGGGGGTCGGCTGACTAGTTTTCTGCTCATCCTTGCCGGCTCCCTGGAGTCGATGCCCTTCAAGCTGAAAAACAGTTCGTACGCTCAGCCGTCCATCCGAGGCCCCCGTTCTGCCATCCATGCTTCTTGCGCCCAGGCAGGTGCGAGAAGAGAAAGCGCATGATCTCAAGACTCGTCCGGCTCCTCGCCGTCAGCGTCTGCAGGCCCCTTGTCCGCCCAACCCTCTCCCTCAGCCCGCCCTTGCCGCCTTGGACTGCTCCTTCTCGATCTGCACGCGAAAAATCGGCGGAGAGCAGCTGGCTCCAGTCGACACATCTCCTGACCGTGTCGTACTGGCAGAGGTCACGGCCCCCAGGGAGGTGCGCTGTGACGGCGTCGACCTTCAGCTTGACTCCCTGTGGATGAGAAGAAGGAGGGTGGGTTGGGCAAGCAATGGCACAACTCACGGACGATACACCAACCTCCACAGCTTCGCCCCGAACAGCCCCTCGCCTCCGGACCCTACGAAGTCAACGTCCCATGATCCTTGCTTGAGATCGCTTTTGAAGATCTTGATGACCCGATCGACGAAGTGCATGTCGTTCGTGACGAGCAAGAAGGTGGTGACACCTTTCGTCCCCTCGTAGATCTCAAACTGAGCGAAGGGTCCGGGATCGTCGTCGTTGCAGAGCGCCCATTCCCGAACTGAGCGGACACGACGTCAGGGAGGTCAGCGATCAGTTCTCGGAGCTGCCGATGGTATGGTTTGACAAACCGTACTCACTAACTCTTCCGGTGTCGGACGCGTTCCTAAGAGCAACCCCTCAAGTCAGCAGGCCACTGCGGCGTCCTCGATAGTCGACTTCCAGTGGCGGGACACTGGAAAAGGGTTCAATCGGGGCGCGGTGCGAGTCAGTCAAGAGGTCTCCTCGTCACGATACACAGCGACGCACCTTGCCGAGCCCTCGCGCCAAGTCTAGGCACTCATCTGTTCTGCAACGTCCTTCAGGATGAAGCCCTGCAGCCTGGGCCGATAAGCCTTGTTGAGCGAGCCGTCCCTGTCGACGAGGTTGGTGTCCGACGCCCGACGGCCCCCAGTTCCCTCCCGGCCCCGTCGCGGTGTTGAACGTCGACGTGGGCTACCGGCTATTGGTGCTGGGCATGAGTAAGTCGATCAGTAGGGCTGCACGTGACGGGGAGGCGAGGTGGCGAAGAGGCGGGGGTGGTCGGTTGGCTCGAACGAGATGGACTGCGCGGACGGATCTCTTGCAGGGGCAGCGCATACGAAGGTTGGAGAACACTTGCCCTCAGACTTGTGATTGAGCTCGGCATCTTGCGGGGCAAGACTCTCGGTAGCTCAGAACCGCTGCCGCTCAAGGCAGTTACACGAGCGAGATACCAATGAGTGAAGGGCATGATTCAGCCAGCGTACTTCCCTTCGTCCACTCGACATCCCCTTGCGCTTGCCCTCGACCCCAACTCTACGCAGCTTGCGACCCCTCAGCCGCTACGGATTAATCGTGCTTGCGTCGTCGCTGGACCTCGGCCTTGAAGAGTTCCGTCAAGAAGACGTGCCAAGGCATCTTGACGCGGGTGCCGTGATCCGTCTTCGAGGTCTTCAGGCCGTGGATTTACGCACTCTCAAGCAGTCAGCAACTGATCAGCAGAGCCACATCGATCAGCAGATGAGGGGCCTGCCTTGGCGTGATGACGCTTTTGATCATGGTCCGACGGAATCATGGGCGAGAAGCGGCGCTCCCTCATGGCGCTCCTTGCCACGAAGTGCTCCGCCCCCTGGGAGTCCGTGTGCTCGCAGTCGGATTCGAAGACGACCTGGTCCCCTACGTGCTCGTTGAAGAAGGGCGCCGGCAAATCCATGTCGTACTCGCCGCAGATGTCCTGCAAAGCGGGCAGATCGTCAAATGAAGATTGCGCTGCGCCAAAAAGGGGCCGACTCACTCCCTCCTGCTCATTCACGTCCATCACGAGCATCTTCTCCTTGAGCCAGAACGCCTTAGCCTCTTTCTCGATGGCCGTCTTCCAGTAGTGCGAGACTGCAAGAAAAGTGGGTCAGCGAGGTCCGTGCGCAGTCAAGCAAAACGGAAACGCACCCTGTCGACCCGAGTACCACAGCCAGGCTTGCCCGCCATCCTGCAGCCACTCCGGGTCCGGTTCTAGCAGGTGCTTGAGCACGAGATTCTGGATCTCGAACGGCGGCGCGGGATGGACGGGGGTTGAGGAGCGGTTCATAGGGGCGTCAACCGGCCTGCGGTGGCCGATGTTCGTCCATCCAGCAGTGCGGAAGTCAGCTTTAGCGTCCCTTTTAGGCTCGAGCGGATCTCTGTGCGTACGAGATGCTTCCCATGGAGGCGTACTGCTCGACAGCGTCCGCGCTAGACTGTTGCTGCTGCAACCCGACGGGTTTCTCCTGCTGCTGCGGCTCGGCGGGCTTGCCGGCGTGCGTCGGGACGAGGTCGGGCTGCTGCTGGATGGAGCTAGTGGTGGTGGTCATCTTGAGGCTTTGCAGCAGCAGTGATGCGCTGTGCGGGTGGCAGTCGGTGAGAGGTAAGGCGAGGGTCAGGAGCGACAGGGGAACCGCCGGACTCCGGGGACGTCTCGGACTCCGCCTAGTCGCGACGACCTGCACTCTTTACCAGCCGTCAGCAAGAACGAACCACCCAGAAATCCCCGCAGCATGATCGCCTGGGAAGCTCAGTCATCAATCTCGACTTCCCTCCGACACACTGGGCAGCAGCGCGACTCCCTGAACCACAAGCGCGCGCACTTGACGTGCCCGAGGTGACACGCTCCTCCGCTGCCCTCTTCTGCGTCCTCTCCCTGCTGCTCTGCCCCAACGTGGCCGACGAGCTGGTGCGCGCCGCGCTTCGGCACGCCGGTGACCTGCTCGCCCGCGCGGAACACGCCGAGGCAGCCGTACGCGCACCGGTCGACGCGCCGCACCCCAAGCTCGGGGCACGAGAGCTTGATCTTGGTCTTCCCTGTCGATTTGGCGACGCGGCGCGAGACCTCGACGACCGTTCCTTTTGGCAAGATGAAGGGCGAGTCGAATTGCGCGGAGGTGAGGCCGGGCGCGCGGGCGGGGCCTAAGAAAGCTGAGATGGCGGTCGCTGCTTCGTACTGCCGCGAGCCTTCGAGACCAAGGACGAGCAGGTCTGAAAAGCATGACCAGTTATCAGCGGATGCATGCATGTGCGATAGAGGGGACGGCGCGCACCAAGGTCGGTATACTCGGACAAAGGCTCCTCGGTGGCAGCTTGGCTGTGGAGGGCTGGCGGGAGCGCTGCGGCCGAGGGTGCCGGCAGCACGGGGACTGATGCAGCAGCAGCAACCGCAGGAGGCGCCTGAGGCTCGACGGATGGTGACGGAATGACCAAATGGTCGTTGACTGGAAAGTTGGGCGGCTCGTCGAGCAGAGACGCCGACCCAGGCCGCAACGAAAGCACAAGCGAGTCCGGGTTGGACGTGCGCCGCGCAATCGTATCGACCGCAGGGGAAGGAGGAAGCGGCGGATGGGGAGGCGCTCGTCGTGGGCCACGCGGCTTGACGCGGCCGGATGTAGAGGCCGCGACGTGGGACGAGGTCGTCTGCCGCTGCTGCTGCTGCTGCCTTTGAGCCGCCCGGATGCTCTGGGCCCTGTTGAGCCGCCTCGCCTGTTCTTCTTCCTCTAGCGCCCGCCCATGCAGCGTCGGCGCGAGGGTAATCTCCGATCCTCCGCCTGACGAAGCGATCGAGACGACCGACAGCGAGCGCGCGCTGAGCGGCGGGCGAAGAGGGACAGGGAGGTCGTCTTCCGAGGGCGAGTCGGTTGACTCGTCGGCGATGAGCGCAGCGAGGACGGGTGGGGTAGGTGGTGGAGGCGCGGGTGGCCGGACGCGAAAGTTGACGGCCGGTCGCGGCCTGTTCGGCAGCGGAGGAGGCGCTGCTGCGCCTGTAGGAAGGGCAACGGGCGGGACTGGATGAGCGCTGATGGGCCGGCGAGGTAGGGGCGGAGGAGGCGGTGGCCGGCGGCGGGTCTCGAAGGGAAGGGATGTCGTTGATGAGGACGTGTGGGAGATGAGCGCAGGGTGGATAGTAGTGGTCGTGGGCGATAGCGATGCAGTGTCTGTTAGTGATACAGTCGAGGCGGAGGGGGAAGGTGTAGACCCGTCGGGGGTCACGCGGAAGCGCAGGGGCTTCGGTGGCGGTGGAGGACGCCGGCGCGAGGGCGCAGGAGGCAATACGCTCGTCGAGGGACCGACGTCGGCCTCGGTGACGTGCAGGGGCTCTGGTGTAGGGGAAGAAGATGACGAGAAGGAGGAGGATGCCGACTCCGAAGAAAGGCCGGCGTCTTCACTGTCCGAGTCTGAGTCCCTTCCAACTGCGAACGACGAAGGGATCGTCGACTCGAGGAGATCGTGCGGAGGAGGCGAGGGCCGACGAGGGGGAGGCGACGGCGCGCGCACCATGAAGAGGCCGTGCGACGGCGATCTTGCGGGCTCAGCGGCCAATGGGCGCGTAAGAGCTGGAGGGGCCGTCGGTACGGGAGGCAACGATGGCGAAGTTGATCCTCGAGGGATGGCTGAGACAGTCGTCCTGCGCAAAGAGGAGTGTCTGTCAGCGGTCCTGTACTGATACGCAAGTGGGGAACGACGTACGGCCGATCGTGACGTCTGCCGTCTTCAAGCTCGCGCTCGGGTAGGCTGCCCACAGCGAGAGGCTCCGTCGCTCTTGTTGGACTGTGCAGGCTTTGATCTGCGCCGATGGCGCTGCTGGCGGCTGTAAAAGACCGTGCCGGTATGACTGGACGTGTAGCCGACCGTACGAGTCGCGGAATGCGCGAGGGACCCGGCGTGAAAGCGACTGGAGTAGCCAGAGCAGAGCTCGTGTTGCCGGGCCGGGCGGCCTCGGTGGATGCTGATGGTGTCGCTACCAGGGGCGGGATATGTGTCTCAGAGGCCACCCCCTGCGAGGATGGAGGTGAAGAGGGGGTGACGGGGGTGGGTGTAGGTAAAGGCATGGAGGGAGTGAGCTGAGACTGGATGGGGACAGGCGTAGGCGAGGGCATCCGAGGAGCAGGTTGAGGCGGGGTGGCTGGAGCGACGACCGCGTTCGCCTCAGGCGGGGCCAAGGCCGAATTTTCTGATACAGAGGGCGCTTCACACCCCTCCAGTTCGTCCTCGTTGAGCGCAAGCATCCCGCGCTGGAACGCACGCATGCGCACGATGCGCTCGCCGATCCCAAGGCCGCGGGTCGACCAGAGGTCCCACAGGCGCTGCTGCTCACTTGGGCGCGAAGAGTCGTCGCGGTCGTTCTCTTCGGAGGGGAGAGGGGAGGAACAGGTAGGTGTAAGGATTGCGGTCGCTGAAGAGGGTGAAGTCGTCGGGACAACGCTGTATGATAGAGGCGACGGCGGCGGCGGGTGGCCCGCTCCAGCGTCGAAGGCCGGCGGAGGACTATGAGGCGGCGCGGGACGAGGCTGTTGGGCAGGGCCAGCGTTCGACGCCGGGAACGCGCCGGGCACAAACTGGTCCTGCCTCTCTTGCGCTGAAGCCTCAGTGCGGCGCGCAGCTGCAACGTACGCCGGCGGCAAGGGCTCGTCCGAGGACGGGTTGGGCGGAGACAGGGGGCGTGCGGGCGGGGGCTCGCCAGCTGGGCGATGAACAGGGATCGTCAGCGAGTAGGCGTAGCTAGGTGGTGGGATGGCGGGCGTGAGGTCCGAGTCCTCCTCGTTCATCTCTGCCAGCACGGGCTTCAAGTCAGCCGAAAGTCAGAAAAGGAAGCCGGAGCGAGCAGCGCACCCTCCTGAACGTTGCGCCTCCGCATCGAAGCGTTCCGCGAGAGGTCGCTCGCCAGCACCCGAACGCGCTGCTGCTGCGAGCGCGAAAGGGACATGCTAGGGGCGCGCACACGACCAGACCGCGCATGGCGTTGCCCGTCAAAAGCCGCAACGACGCCGCTTGAGCCTTCTTCGGGTAACGATGACAGGGACGCGACCGTAGGGAGGTTGGAATTACTAGACTGCCGCGGCGAGGGACGAGGACGGGATGCGGAAGCTGCCGCCGCTGCCAAGGTCGATGAGCCTGTCGGTGACGATGCTGCGGCCCTCGATGGACCTGCCCTGCCCTGCCTGCTTGAAGGCCGACTCTGCCCCTCACCCGCATCTCTTGCTGGCGGCCGCTTCTTCTTCTTCTTCCTAGGAGCAGCCTCCAAGCCTTCGTGGCCGTCTCCCGCAGCACCGACGCGGCTCCGCGAGAGGTTGTCGGGCGGTCGCAGCGTCCACTGGCCGTTCCAGCGCTGATCGGTCGACCGCCACTGGTCCGCGTGGGACGAGTCGGCGCGCAGGCCGCGAGAATTGCGCGGTGCGGGTGCTGGAGGTGCCGGGAGAGCCGGCAGGCCTGGCGGGAGGGGCGCAGGCGGCATCGCACGAAGCTATGACGAGGGGGGCAGGAGAGGCGCCGCCAGTGCTCCTGCTCTGTGCGACAACCGGCGTCGATCTGAGTTTTTGCCAGGTGGCTAGATGAAACAGGAGGCGCTCTGGAGGAAGCTAGGCGCGTTCTTGGGCCGTGGGAGGTCGAGTGTCGATAGTGATGATGGTTGCTCGGAGGGTCGGATTGGCCTGCACCCCGCTCAGCTCGTCTCTCGCCGTCGCCCCTCCCTCCGACCCGCATTTCTACGGCACCACACCATGTCCAAGCTCGGCAAAGGCAAAGACGCAGCCGCCGACGTCCTGAGTACTCCGGCGACCG
Organism: Cystofilobasidium ferigula; assembly: GCA_014825675.1. Taxonomy (NCBI): domain Eukaryota; kingdom Fungi; phylum Basidiomycota; class Tremellomycetes; order Cystofilobasidiales; family Cystofilobasidiaceae; genus Cystofilobasidium; species Cystofilobasidium ferigula. Next base: position 59,266 of record MVAM01000066.1, on the reverse strand, counting down.
GCTATGTCTACCGCTACACGCAGGAAATCGCTCAGATGGTGCGCTTGCCCCTTCTGCTGCCCGCTCGCTCGCACCGCGCGCGCATGGGCTGAACCCGACGCTGACGCCAAACCTTGCGTCGTCTCTCCTGTCCCTGCCTTGCGCCGGGTGCAGATGTTCGTCGCTGGGGAAATTCAGGATCCCCTGGGCGAGACTGTGCGGTTCATCGAGGACGTCGTGCGCGGGCAGGTCATTGAGCTCGTACGGCCTTGGTCCCACAGAGCTCCTGCTCCTTGAGTGTAGTTGCTGACCTCCCGACGGCTGCTCGTCGTCCTGCTTCACTAGGCGATCCGGGCACGTTTGATTGCCCACCGACGCTCATCCCGCACCCTCTCGTCAGAGGACCTCATCTTCCTGATCCGGGACGACCGCGCCAAGGTGAACCGGCTGCGGACGTACCTCTCGTGGAAGGACGTCCGCAAGAACGCAAAGGACACGGACGCGCCTGGCGGCAGCGGCGGAGGGGCAGGAGGGGGTGGAACTGGCGGCGGAGGAGCCGGGGCAGACGACGAGGTGGGCGAAGGCGACGGTCAGTTTCAGCGCATAGCCTTCCGCCGTAGCAACCTCGGGACCTCGTCGACTGACGCGCAGGCATCCCACCGCGACCTCGGCAGACAAGCTCGCCACGAAAGCCCGGAGAACAATCATCAAGTTGCCGTGGGAGGTGACGACATACTACAGCAACTTCCTGGCGAACCATGCGTCCAAGCGCCGGCGGCTCGCGCACCACCAGGACGACGACGACGCGGAGGACGAGGATGAGGACGAGCTGGAGGCCAACGAGGACCTGCTTGTCCGGCTAAGAGTGCACCACCCTTGTTCTTCTCCTCAGTCGATACCTGCTGACGTGCGCTTGTGCCCACAGGACGCTGACCTCCTCACGCGCGACATGACGCGCGAAGAGTACGCCCACTACTCGGAATGCAGGCAGGCGAGCTTCACGTTCAAGAAGGGCAAGCGTTTCCGCGAGTTCATCAACTTCTCGGCCTATCTCGACGCCAAGCCGAACGACGAGATCATCGTGCGTCCCCTCTGCGCCTCATCTGAGGTGAGGAAGCTCGCGCTGATACCCCATGCGGAGCAGGACATCTTCGGCTTCCTGTGCTACGAGATGGTGCACACCCTAACGACGGCCGCTCTCCGCCTGCGTGCCTCCCTCTCCTCCTCCCCATCGCCCTCGTCTCCGACGACCGCCTCCTCCTCCTCGCCCAAGAAGCGCGCGCGCGCGGACCTGTCGCCCGAGCTCGCGTCGTGCGCGCTCTTCCAGCCGCCGCCCGAAGCGCGCGCGCCGCTGCCGAAGGAGCTCGTCAAGGAGGCGTGGATGCAGATCATCCGCGGGAAGATGCAGGCGAGCGTGCAGGGGCTCGACGCTTGGCGCGCGGATCGGGGCGGCGTGATGGGCGGCAAGGGCCGGATGCCGCTGTTGTAGACGAGCGGGACGCGACGTGATCTTTCTGTAACGACCTTATGACCTCTTATCTCATCTAGCTACGGGTTGCAAGACCTGAGCTCAGAGCGAAGCGAGTGAAGAAGGAATCATACGTCCATCGCGCCCGCTCGGTTCTCGCTGTTCGCGAGCCCCTCGCCCTTGACGCCCTCCATCTCCTCCTTAACCGCGGCGCCCGCATCGGCCACCTCGCCGAGCGCGCCGTTCGCGGCATCACCGAGGTCGCCGCCCTTCCGCCCGCCCTTGGTCGGCAGGCCGGCCATCTTGTTCCTAAGCGCCTCGTACTTGCGCCGCTGCTGGGCCGAGACGGACGGGTTGACCTTGTCGACGGCGGCGCGGAAGTGCTCCTCGCGCACGAAGATCTCGTCGTCCCCGCCCGAGGCGGTGCGGTTGGCGGGGTCGAGGTCCTTGGGCAGGCCCGAGAACGTGAGCACGCCGTCGTCGACCTCGAACGCGCCGACGGCCTCGAGCTTCGACCGAAGCGCGAGCGTCGCCGCCTCCCTGACGAGCGCCGCGAGGTCCGCGCCCGAGAAGCCGTCGCACTTCTCGCGGGCGAGCCGGGCGAGCGCGTCGGCCGTCCCGGGCGCAAGCGGCGTCTTGCGCGTCATCGTGCGCAGAATTTCAACGCGCTCGCTCGCGGTCGGCAGGTCGACGTACAGCAGCTTGTCGAGCCGGCCCGGACGCGCCATCGCAGGGTCGATCATGTCCGGCCGGTTCGTCGCGCCAATCACGTAGATCCCCCGGCGCGACTCGAGCCCGTCGAGCTCGGTCAGGAGCGTGTTGACGACGCGCGAGGTGGCCTCGGACTGGCGACGCGCGCATACAGCTGTCAGTGCGACGTCTTGAGCACAGCACGGCAAGGATGAAGCGGGCGCACCTGGCTGTCGTCTCGGCGCGGAACAAGTGCGTCCAGCTCGTCAAAGAAGATGATGCACGGCGCCGACGCCCTTGCGCGCGCGAACACCTGGCGGACCGCGCGTTCGCTCTCACCGACGTACTGCAGGGCCGACGTTTGGTCAAGTTAGCAGACCGACCAGTGCACAGCAGCAGCAAGGTCCGCAACGCACCTTGTTGAGCACCTCGGGCCCCTTGACGCTGATGAAGTTTGCCCGACTCTCGTTCGCGACCGCCTTCGCGAGCAGCGTCTTTCCGCACCCTGGCGGACCCCAGAGCAGCACGCCCCCTGGCGCCTCGATCCCGACGCGGCGGAACAGCTCTGGCCGCCGGATGGGCTGGACGACGGCCATGTGGAGCTCGTCGCGGATGCCGGCGAGCGCGCCGATGTCGGACCACGTGACGGACGGGATCGTCGCGAACCCTTCGCGCTGCGACGACGGCTGCGTCGTCTTGAGCGCCGAGGCAAAGTCGGGCGGAAGGAGCGCAAGGCCCGAGAGGAGCGAGTCGGGCAGGGTGCGCTGGTGCGAGAGGAGGAAGGAGGCAATGGGCGTTTGGAGGAGGGGCGTCGGGAGCGTCGCGAAAAGGCTTGTCGACGAGCCGGCGCGGACGGGAGGGAGGAGCGCGGTCGATGAGGAGGAAGGTGAAGCGGGAGCGGACGCCGTCGTCGACGCCGCTGCGGAGATTGAGGGTGTCGCGTCTGCCGTCATCGGGAGCATCTCTCCCTCACCCGGCAACAAGTCGACCGCCATCCCGTCCCTGCCTTCCTCCTCCCCCGGCGTCGCAGCACCCGCGACGTCCAGCCCCTGCACGCCGAGCCGCACCTCACCCTCGGCAGACGACAGCTCGCGGAACATGCGCTTGACGGCGACGACGCCGGCCGCGCTCGTGAGCGACGCCAGGTCCGCGCCGACGTAACCCGGCGTCGCCTTCGCAAGCGATTTGAAGTCGATGTCCTTGGAGATGAGGAGCGGGGCGCAGAGCGTGCGCAGAATCCTGGCGGGCGTCGCGAGCGGTGGTCAGGACGACTCCCAAGGCGTAGACTGAGAGACCAGCAACGCACTCCTCGCGACCCTCCTCGTCCGGCACACCCATCGCGATCTCACTGTCGAACCGTCCTGCGCGGCGCAGCGCCGGATCGAGCGAGTCGGGCCGGTTGGTCGCGCCGATGACGATGACGGGACTCGCATATGGCGGCTTGTGCCAGGCGAGGTCTGCAACGCAGCGGCAAGCGGCAGCTTAGCGCGAGCACAAGAGTCGCAGAAAGCAGGTGGGAACTCACCGTCCATCAAGGTCAACAGCTGTGCGACGATGCGGCGCTCCATCTCGCGCTGCGCCGTCTCGCGCTTCGGCGTGATGGCGTCGATCTCGTCGATGAACAGCAAGCACGGAGCAATTTTCTATAGCGCGCTCAAGTGCGACCAGAGTCAGTAGATACTCAAAGCTGAGCTCTGCGCAGACGACATGACGCACCTGGGCCTCCTCGAAGGTCTCACGCAGCGTCTTCTCGGACTCGCCGGACATGCCGCTGACGATGCTCGGGGCCGAGATGCTGATGAACGGCATGCCGAGCTCCTGCAGCGCAGCGCAGAGTTCCCCGTCAGTCCAGCGCCCAGTTGGTCCAGCGCCGCAGCAAGAAAGAGACCGCCGGACGCACCCCTGCCAGCGCGTTCGCGATGGCCGTCTTGCCGCACCCGGGTGGGCCGTGCAGCAGCACGCCGCGCGGCGGAGCGACGCCGGTGTGGATGTAGAGCTCGGGGTGGAGCAGCGGGAGCGCGACGACCTCGAGCAGCTTCTCGATCGTCGACTGGAGCCCGCCGAGGGACGACAGGCGGGCCTCGGGCGGCGCGCGCGAGGCCGGCGCCGTCGAGGACGAGCCGGGGGCGGACGACTTGTGGCGCTTGAGGGTGGATGGGTCGGCCGCTGCGGAGGACGACGGACGGGCACGGCGCTTGACGGCAGCCGAGGACGAGGAGGGACCTGCCTCGGCGCCCGCGGACGACGGGCCAGCAGCAGCGGACGGCGAGGCGACGGCGGCGTCCTCTGCGCCGGACGAGCTAGGCGAGGTGGCGGCGTTGAGGTTGAGCTTGGAGCGGCGGGCGGGCTGGTGGTGGGCCCAGCCCGAGACCATGGACCTGTTGAGAGCGTTGGACATGGGGGACGGACGGACGGACGGGAGGGAGGGACGCTGGCGTGGATGGACGAGCAGGTGCTGCGCCCGCCGCCGTCGAAAATCACCGCCCTTTTGTTTTATTTCTCTTCCCCTCGCTCGCCCTCCGCCGCCGCCGCCGCCGCCGCCGCCGACTCCGCCCGGGAAAAAGTCATATCGAGGGCTGCACACGTCGTCCGTCCAGCATCCCCCCCTCCCAACGTTTCACACCCCAGGTCGGTCCCGCTTCCCCTCCCTCCTTCCATCTCAGGCAGAGAGAGCTCACCCCTGGCGTCCGCTCGGCAGCCATGGCCGACCCCGCCCACAAGGAGCTCGAGACGGCTCAGCAGCGTGCGTCCCTCCTCCGGCCCACCCCTCCCTTCAGCCGCGCGGCAGATGCAGCACCATTTTACCACCCTGCAGGCAGCGGCCATGGCTCTCGCTGCTGCATCGGTCGCGCACTTACCGAGGGCTCAGGCAGAGTTCTGCTGATGTGAGGACCAAGCGGGCTGACTTCTTCGACGCTCGCTCGCTCGTGTGCGCCCTCCTTTTGGCTGCCGCAGCTGAGCCCACGTCGGAGGTCGTCGACGCCCCGGAGCAGGTCGACGAGACCGAGGAGGACGGTGTCCAGTGTGCGTCCCCGCTTCTCGATCCATCTGCGCTCTCAACGGCCGGCACTGATTTCCGATGCTGGTTGTGTGCTGCAGACGCCTTCCCCGTGACGATCCGCCTGCCCGAGCCGACGTACCCGAGCGCCTACCCGCCCATCGTCAACGAGGACGGCAAGAAGGTGACGCCGCCGACCGAGCTCCAGCTGCAGACGGCGACGCCCGAGATCCTCCAGGTGCGTTCCCCTTTGCGCCCCCCTTCTCTCTTGCGGTGCTGCTCCTGGCCCGATGCAAATGGCTGACCCCCTTTTTTTGTCCCTCTGTTCGCCACGCCCCCCTGTTTTTTCGTACGAGAGCAGGACCTGCGCTTTCAGATCCAGGACTCGCCTTCGGGCTACTTCCTCGGGCCCTTCTCCTTCCGCCTCCCTGTCCCCGAGGGCAAGCGCAAGGGCGACGTTGTCAACACGGGGCGCGAGAACCTCGAGATCCGGCTCGGCGAGAAGCTGAGCGACTTTGTCGAGCTCGGCGAGGTGTTTGGCGCGAGCGCCAAGGCCGAGGAGCGCGTGCTCGAGGTCGTCCGAGGTTCGTCTCTTTCCCAGCGCCCGGCGGCGGCGGGAGAGGCGGAGAGCTGACGGGTTGGTTCTCGGGTCTCCCCCTTCTGAAGAGCCCTTCTCGGAGGCTGAGGCCCGCGCCCAGATCCTGCGCCTGCGCGACTACCTGAGCCAGGGCTCGGATGCGCAGGACCCTGCCGCGCTCGGCCTGCACCCCGGCGCAAGCCTTTACGAGATGGTCCGTGACGGGCTCGTGGCCGTCGAGGAGAAGGAGGCTGAGGACAAGGTCGCGCTTGCCAACGGCTCGTCCTCCTCGAGCAAGGGCGGCAAGGGCAAGAAGGCGGCCCCGCCTGCACAGGCTTCGCGGCCCAAGACGGTCGTCAAGGTCGTTCAGGGCACGACGGCGCCGTTCTCCGAGGCCGACGACTGGGCCGCGTCGCCGCTGTCGGCGTTCCACCCGCGCCCGAGCGAGACGCCGAGCCCGCCCGCCGCGCTCAAGACGCTCACCGTGTCGACGTGGAACCCGCCGCCGCCGCAGTACCGGGCCAAGGGCCACCTGGTGTACCTCGCGCTGACGACGCTCGAGGGCGAGAGCGTCCAGCTCACGGGCACCGTTCGCGGCTGGTTCGTCTCGCGCTCGACGTCCGTCTCGTTCGACCCTACCCCCCGCCCGGCACCCAAGAACGTCGAGGCGCACTCGCTCATCGACCTCCTGCACGGCCTCTCGCCCGCCTTCACCGCCGTCTTCCACCAGCTCCTCGCCGGCGGCGCTGCCCCCGCTTCGCACCCGCCGCGCGAGATCCTCGCTACGGCGCCGATCCAGCAGGCGCAGCCTGCGCACCCGTGGCTCGTCAAGCCCGCTGCCGCACACGTGCCTGACGCGCTCCGCCAGCAGCTCGCCTACCTCCACACGGGTGCGGTCGGCGTGGACGGCCTCGAGGCCGCGAGGGACTGGAACGACGAGCTGCAGCAGGGGCGCGAGCTCGGCAAGGAGACGATGCAGGACAAGGTCAACCGCGAGAAGCACCTCGCCCGCGTCCATGCAGAGTTCACCAACGCCTGCGTCCGCGGCGTCGTCAGCGTTGCCCGCGGGGACGTGATCCCGCTCAACCCGCACGAGAAGCCCGACGCCCACATGTTCTTCTACCACAACATCCTCTTCACGAAAGGATGCGATTCGATCGACTCGTTCTCGCACCTCGGTGGCGACGCTGCCGCCCACGCCGCGTCCGGCAAGGACGCTGCCGGCATCCGCGCGCTCAACCAGCTCGACGTCGACGGCGTGTGCTGCCTGGGTCACACCGTCGTCGACTGGGCCGGCGAGCGTTGGGTCTGCCAGACGTACCTGCCCGGCATCTTCTCCAAGCGCCTCGGTGAGGACGCCGACAAGAAGGCTGCCGATGCGGAGGGCGACGACGCCGCGGAGGAGGCCAAGAAGGACACGTCGAACCCGCTCATCGTGTACGGCCTCGACTTCGAGGCCGGCCCGACGTCCATCAAGTGGGACGCGTCGTTCCACAAGTCGATGGAGAAGATCGCCGACGGCTTCCGGCTCGCGAAGCACGCCGTCGCGTCCGACGCCGCCACCGACGGCGAGGGCAAGAGCGTCGAGCTCTGGTCGTCGTTCGACGTCAAGGGCCTGCAGGGCACCGACGGCCGCAGGTACGTGCTCGACGCGTTCCGCCTGAGCCCGGTCGACGTCGAGTTCCTGCAGAAGGACGCTGCCGCGCCCGCCTTCACCGCCGCCAACGTCGCCGGCCGCACCGGCGCGCTCAAGAGCGAGGGCGAGGAGGCCTCGCCCGCCCAGTCGGCCGAGGCCGAGGCCGAGATCGCACCGTACCCGCACAAGCTCGTCCTCCTGCGCCAGGAGCTCCTCGAGGGCTTCTGGGACGCAGAGTTCCGCAAGTGGGCGACTGAGCGCGCGTCCAAGCGCGAGAAGAAGCCCAAGGCCGCCAAGCCCGCAGCTGCTCCTGCCGTCGAGGCCTCTGCTGCTGAGCAGCCTGCTGCCGAGGGCGAGGAGAAGGCTGGCGCTGAGAAGCCTGCCGAGGAGGCCGCTAAGCCCGAGGAGGAGGAGGAGGCGGAGGAGCGCGTCGTCGTCCAGCTCAACGGCGACATTCACGTCCACCAGCCCAACGGCGAGGTCGAGGTCGTCAAGGCTGAGCCCGGTGCGCGTTTCGAGCTTCGTTTCAACCCGGACGCCTGGGTCGACCTCAAGGCCGGCGCCGACGACGAGAAGGACACCATCCCGTCCGCCATCACCGACGAGACGGAGCCGTCTGTCAAGGCTGTCCGCGACGCATCGGTCTTCCTTCGTAACACCGTCATCCCGACGTTTGTCCTCGACGTCCTCACCAACCGTGACAGCAGCATGGACGGTGTCTCGCTCACGCGCTCGCTCCACCGCCGTGGTATCAACATGCGGTACGTCCTGGCAGCAGCCTTGTCTTGCGGTGCTTCCAACTGACACTGCGCCGGGCTCGCACAGATACCTCGGAGCCGTCGCCGCGACGGTCGAGAAAATCGGCGCGGACCGCAAGGAGAGCGAGGCGATCGGCAACCTCGAGGCGCTGAAGGTTGTGCTCAAGCAGGAGATGGTGTTCCGCGCGTGCAAGCGCATCCTGCGTGCGCTCGTCAAGGGCCTGCTCGTTGATGAGTGGCCGGCGGCGCTCTCGCACTTCCTCAACTGCCTTGTTGGCACGTCGCTCGAGGCCAACCCCAAGCCTGTTGTCGATGCGCTCTCCGCGTTCGGCGCTGACGCTCCCGCGGCGTGGACCAAGCTCACGCCGGCGGCGCTCCAGGAGCAGATCATCGCGGACGTGCAGGCCCGCTTCCGATACACGCTCGCCCCGGCCTACTTTGCCGGCGAGCTCAAGAAGACGCAGATTGTGCGCGAGCTCGCGAGCCGGTTCGCGTTCCAGCTCGCTAGCCGCGACTACGTCTTCGAGGCGCCTGCCGCTGCCGGCGAAGGTGCCGAGGCCGAGTCGGCCGAGGCGGCCAAGAAGCGCAAGGCGAGCAAGAAGGACAAGTCGCAGCCGCGCACGACGACGTTCGTCCCCGAGGACATTGTTGCCTTCATCCCGGCCGTCAAGGACGCCGAGCCGCACAGCACCGCGTCCGAGGAGACGCTTGAGGCGGGCAAGATGACGATCAACCGCGGCGACCGCCAGGGCGGGCTCGAGCTCATGCACGAGGGCGTGCTGCTGTACGAGACGATCCATTCGATCTTCCACAAGGACGTCGCGCGCGCCTACAACTCGTACGCCATCGCCGTTCACCAGGTGTACCGCCAGGCGCTGCAGCAGCAGCTGACTGCGGACCCCAAGACGGAGGAGGCGCCCGCGTTCGGTGCCGAGCTGGCCGAGGCCATCCGTCTTCAGCGCCAGGCCGTCATCATTGCCGAGCGAACGCTCGGCCTCGACCACCACGAGACGATCTCGTTCTACCAGAACCTGGCGATGCTCGAGAGCCTGTCCGAGGACGTCGACACGGCGCTCAAGATCTTCCGGCACGTGCTCGCACTCGGCACCATCGTCTACGGCGAGGGCCACTCGGAGCAGCTCATCCTCCTGACCAACGTCGGCAACCTGCTTTCGATGGCGTCCCAGTTCCAGCCGGCGGTCAAGCTGTTTGAGAAGCATCTTGCGCTCTCCACCAAGGTGTTCGGCCCGACCTCGATCCAGGTCGCGTCGACGCACAACCTGCTCTGCCAGACCCTCTTCTGCCTGCAGGACCTCGAGGGCGCGACGGTCAACGCCGAGGCGGCGTACAAGATCTACCTCGAGCGCCTGGGCGAGACGGATCCGTCGACCGAGGAGGCCAAGCAGCTGCTCGACGCCTTCAAGACGCACGCCGCCCAGACGGCGCTCGCCGAGGCCCAGAACGCCCGTCGTGTCGCCAGCATTCCCGCCGCTGCTGCCGCCGCCGCGTCGTCATCGTCGCGCCGCATGCTCCAGCAGCAGCAGCCCGTCGGCAACACCGCCACCGGTAACGGCAGCGTCCGCGGCAAGCGCCTGACGAGCCAGGAGATGGCCGCCCGCGCCCAGCAAACGGCCCAGGCCCCCGCCAGCAACGATCCCAACGTCATCGGCAGCCGCGGCCACCTCGAGATCGACGAGCTCGTCAACTTCGTCAGTGGCAAGAAGAGCGAAAAGAAGAACAAGAAGCGTCGCGAGTAAAGCCCTCCGCCCTCCAGATCGCAACCATCCCCCGGATTTGCATACGCACGCACCTTGACCTTCCACGCTTACCTTTTCCCTGCACCCCGCGCCCCCTTTCGATGTTCTCGCTGCTTCCGTTGTTTCGTCCGCCCACGCCTCTCGTCACTTGTATCACCATCTCGCCCTGCATCTTCCTTCCTCCACCACCGCTCTCAAAAGGATCAAGGACGGATCTGATGAACTGTCGTCCCTCATCCTGGGCACCAGTGCGTACGTGAGAACACACCCTTTATTTCAGGCCGCCAGTACTCAAGCTGTGGGATGATGCAGAAGAGAGGGAGGGTCATCTATGAGGAAGGCCGACCGGCGTAAATATACGCAGGTCGGCCCGGGCCTGCAAGCGGTCCGTGCGCAGTCCATCTCGTTCGTCGAGCCGACCGACCACCCCCGCCTCTTCGCCGCTTCGCCTCCCCGTCTCTTGCAGCCCAACTGATCGGCGTATCCATGCCCAGCACCGAGAGCCGGCAGCCCAAGTCGACCTTCGACACCGCGACGGGGCAAGGAGGGAAGGAGGGGTCGGGCACCAACCTCGTTGACAGAGGCGGCTCGTTGGACGAGCCTTAGCTTATCGGCCCAGGCTGCCTGTTGGGCTCCAGGACATCATCCTGAAGGACGTTGCAGAGTGGATGAGTGCCTAGACTTGGCGCGAGGGCTCAGCAAGGTGCGTCGCTGTGTATCGTGACGAGGAGACCTCTTGACTGACTCGCAATGCGCCCCGGTTGACCCCTTTTCCAGTGTCTCGCCACGGGAAGTCGACTATCGAGGACGCCGCAGTGGCCTGCTGACTCGAGGGGTTGCTCTCTGTTATATGGCGGGGGGGGGGGGGGGGGATACCGATGGCGCCAAGAGGGGTTTGGTATCATGCGCTTTTTGCCCCGCACCTGCCTGTGCAGAAGAAGCAAAGAAATGGAGTTGGGCGACAACGGGGCATGAGATACACGGCAGGACAAACTACAAAAGGGCAAAATCAGAGAAGAGAGCGGGACGCAAGCGAGAGGCCGCATGACGACGGCCGACAGTCGCTAATCCCACTCAGCGCAGCGGACACCGCTCACACGATGCCGAGTTTCTTGAACGACTCCCTCGAGGCCCACGTCTCGTAATAGGCCTTGACGTTGTCGGGCACAGGCCCGCCGATGAGCTTGGCGAGGCCCTCGACCGAGCCGCTGGCCGCGGTGACGGTGCGGGCGAGCCAGGCGATTGCATGGACTGCAGCGCGAGTAGCATGATTAGTGAGGCATCCAGCACCGGCTCAGGAGCAAGGATGGTGCACGCACAGTCGACCTCGCCGGGCCGCTCGCCGCCGTAGAAAGTGCCCTTGTTGTCAGCGAGCGACTTGGTGAGCTCGCCGTTGACAAAGGCGCCGATGTCCTTCCAGATCTGGGCGGCCTTCTCGTAGTGCGCAGTGAGGAGCTCGGCGGGCGCGTCGTCCGAGTAGATTCTGAGCGAGGTTCGGGAGTTAGCAAGGGGGTGGAGCTGTGGGGATGAGGAGCAACGCACTGGACGAAGTACTACATAACCCATTACAAGAACCAAGGGTCAGCACTTGAGCTCTGCACAGACTTAGAGCCAAAGACGCACGTTGTTGTACTCAATCTTCTTCTTGTAAAAGTCCTTCAGATCCGCGGGCGCGCTCGCCTGGTACTTCTCGAGCGCGGCTGTGCCAGAGAAGCAGCCTAGTCAGCGGTGATATTCAGTCGGATTGAAGGAGCAGGATGCGCACCTTGACGGCCCTTCCAGTACTTGCCGGGCAGGTCGCTGGCCTTGGCCTTGCGCTGCTCGTCGTTGATCGAACTGCAGGGGAAGCGACGAGCTTTCATCAGCAGGAGCACGCGTGCTGACAGGACAGATTGACGCACTATCCGAGGAGCGAGTCATTCGGGTCGATCTTCTCGCTGGACAGCAGGATGGGTGACGATCAGCACGCGGCGACAGCGGCGGAGGGACAGGGTCGATGCGCAACACACGACACGCACTTGTGGAACGCCTCAATGAGCTCGGGCTTGGACGGCTCCCACGAGGCGGGTTTCTTGGGCGCATTGGCAACGAGGTACTTGACGACCTTCTGCTCGAGGGCAGCAAGGGGGTGTAAGAGGATGGCAAGCAAGGAGGCGCGCGTCAGCTCCGCCCGACTGCGCGCTGGAGGAGAGGGCTAACGCACGATGGTCGAGTCGAGCACCTCGCCCTGAAGGTCGACGAGCGTCGGGATCGTGCCCGAGGGCTGGACCTTGAGGTAAGAGGGGTCGAAGTTCTGCCCCTCGAGGAGGACGAGCGTCTGCAGAGGGCGTGAACAGTCAGCTCGAAGCAGGGGAGGTGCGAGCTGCAGGTCGATGACGCGCACCTTGACGTCAAAGTCCTTCTCGAGGTCGTATCCGAGCTCGGCAATGGCCAGGCGAGGGGCAGATGACCAGACAGAGCCGTCGAAGCTGCGTCGGGTGGAGCGAGATGGAACAGAGAAGGCAGGTCAGTGACAGGGGGGCGGAAACGGCACAGCTGACGAGCAGCGGAGCGAGGTCGCGAGAGCGCTCACGTGTAGAACTGGGGCTTAGCGTCAGAGGACATGCTTGCAGGTTGCTTTTTGGACGGTTGCGAAGAGCGCTACAGGGCAGGGGGTGGGGGAGGGGAGATGGCGTTGGGGTGGCGAGGCGGACGACACGACGCCGTGAGGTCAAGGCACGCAAGCCAGCGAGCGATCGATGACCCGGAAGCGGACTTCGTACAGCAGCCCACGCCACATGCAACGCCCTAAGCAGGGTCCGCCAAGAGTATGCGCGTGTATGAGAGGAGAAGGACGTGGAGCACGGAGAGGTACATGGCCGTGCTCAGGGCGCAGCGGGTGAGAGGACAGGGGGAAGAGGCTGTCTCCGCATGTGCATGGTGCAGCCGTCGGTCGACGGCGACGTTGATGCGATGCTCAACTCTACTCGCTGATCTCGGTTGCCGACCGTACGCGTACGGCGAGGTGCTGCCCTCAAGCGGACTTGTGTTGGTCTGGCAGAGAGCGAGACCATCACCGGTCAGCGCGGCTGTGAAGGGGACGCTGTGCAGGAGATTGAGTGCACTTCCTGCCGTTGAATGAAACGCACAGGTATCGAGGGGTCTCTTGAAGAGAGCGCACGCCTATTCCGGGCGTCAGACATGCCTCTCTTAACCCTTGACGAGGATCCAGCTTGTTCCGCACCCCGCCCAAACCGCATACACCTTTCCCTCGCCTTCGGTCCAGAGCCGCTTCGGCACTTCAACGTCCTCGAGCGTCCCGTCGCCGAGGTTGCCGTGTTCGTTCCAACCCCAGCCCCAGACCTCATGTGACGAGGTTAAGAGGAGAATATGCTCGGAGCCCGGGGCGACGGCGGTGACGACCAACTCAACCGGCAGGGCGTGCAAGGGGCCGGCGGCGCCGAGCGAGGATGGACGGCCTTGCACGCGCAGGATATTGCGTTGTTCGAGGTTGATGAGATGATGCCAGGTACTGTGGACGGATGTTGCCGGTGCTACTGAAGCTGAAAGAGGGCTGAAGGCAGGGTTCGTCGGCGCGCCGAGCAGATGAAGGATGTTCGCTGAAGGCGAGTGGAGGGCCGTATGAGCAAAGCCAAGTGCCAGTTGTACGGAGTCCGCCGGCATGGTCGTCTCGGTCGCGGACGGGAGGATGAGGGTGGGCGAGTCGACGGTGACGGGGTACTTGAGCGGTTTCGGCACTTCCGCTACGGGCGCAAGTTGTCCGTGTCGCGCCGCACCCCAGCCAAGCACCCTCCATCGCCCATCCTGACCTTTGAGGGTGACTGCGACGTGTCGCGGACCGGCCTTGACGTCGACGATGAACTCGCCCTTGAAGACGTGCCAGTGCGTCCGATGCACTGCAACGCCTACCTGGCCGCGTACACCTGCACCGAGCTCAGAGAAGTCGTTAGACCCAAGAGCGAGGAGCAGGGCCATCGATGGATGGTCGGGTGGTGCGTCAAGGTCGGTGCGAGGCTTAAAGGCGATGAAGGTCGTCGTCCAGCTGCACGCGACGTGCGTCGGGACCCAGTCGCCCGGAAGCGGTGCTCGAGGCAGACTTAAGGGCTTGAAGCCGTCGTCTTGTTTTTGCCAGTCCGCCCCGAGTTGTCCGAATCTGCCGTCGCCGCAGCCCCAGATCTGACAGCCTGCCAGCCCCTGCTCGACTGCGCGTCCGTCGGAGACGAAGAGACCGACCGTATGGTTTGCTCCGAAGGCCAGCCCTTGCACCCCTTCAAAGGAGCCGGGAGTAGTGCACGGCTGGAAACGGCTCGAGTCCTCCTCGCCCGAGTGTGCGAGCTGATTTGACGCGTTTGAGCCGGCAGAGAGCAGTCGAAGCGACATGGGGTCCGCAGGTAGGCTAAAGGGCGCGCTCAGGGGGGGCATCAGTTCGGCGGGCGGCACTGCGGGGCGAAGGATGCCGACGAACAAGATCGATCAAGGTACCGTTCGAGAGCGCTCTGCAGCAGCGATGCGATAGGTGCCGTCAAAGGATGCGATGTTTGCGAGTTGCGAAGGCAGGAGCCGGATCAGGCAAGGTCGGCGGTCGAAGCGAGCCGGTGCTGCTCTCCTTTGAATTTCGAGGCAACATGAGCAGCCTGACGCTCACTCGCCGCCTCTTCTCCGCTTCCCACAGAGCTATCGACCGCAGGATGGCGTCCGAAGAGCCCTCGACATCCACTTCTCAGAAGCGCGCCTTGCCCCTCTCGCCGGAGCCGGACGCGGCGGCCGGCAGCGGCGAGCCCCTCGACCGCGAGGCGCGACGCAAGGCCAAGAAGCAGCGCAAGCTCGACAGCAAGCAGAAGGTGCGGCGCCGTCCTCGGCTTCGCCCCATTGGTCGAAGCTGACACCTTATCCCTCATCTGTTGCAGGCGCTCGTACCGAGCTTCGCTTTCGTCATGGAGGGCTTCAAGGGTGGCAAGAAGATTGGTATTGCGGTGCGTTCTCCTCCTGCGCACGACCCGCAGCCATCCTGCGCGTGTTGTAGGCCTCCACAGAGGTCGAGGCTGACCAGACCCGCTCCGTCCGCTTCGACATCACGCCCGCAGCACCTTCGCGACCTGATTCTGCATCTCGTGGCCGGCGCGAAGGAACCGAACTGGATGTACTCTGCGCACCGGACGACGCTGCGCTCCGTTGTCGTTGTCTTCGTCCCCGGCATCACCCCATCCCTGCTCAACATCCCCACACCGCCGCCTTCGGCCAACGTGCCGATTGCGCTTCCCTACACGAAGGAGAGCAAATTGCCGATCATCCACCAGCTGTTCACCCACGCGGCGCTGGTCCGCGCGCCGGGCGACAACAAGCGCATGCACTCGGCCCTGGGGACGTTCATGTCGTGTCCGCTTGACGCGAAAGAGAAGGAGCGGCGGGAACGGGAGCGATCGAACGGCGCGCAGAAGAAGCCGGTTGACGGGGAGCGCACCGACGTCAGGACGTACGTCGTCACGCGGCAGGACATGGAGGACCACGACTACCCGCTGCCACTGCTGTCGCACCCGGAGCTCGTGGTCCCGACGACGGAGGAGGACGAGGGTGAGGTTATCCAGCGCGGCGCGCCGTTGCCGTCACGCGCGGTGAACGAGGCAGCCGAGGAGGCGCAGAAGGCGGCAACGTACAAGGAGACTTACGGCTCGAAGAGCGACACGTCGAGCGGGCTCGACTGGGTCGAGATTCAGCCGCTCTCTGCGACCACGCTGAGGAAGCCAGTCAAAGTGTACGCTATCGACTGTGAGATGGTACGTCACTTGCATCATTCACAGCTCAGGAGTCCACCTAACTGACCAGCCCTTGTTTCGCTCTACAGGTGCAGACGAACAACGGCCAGGAGCTTGCGCGCGTGTCGGTCGTCGACTGGGACAGCAAGACTAAGATTTTCGACGAGCTTGTCAAGCCGTCGGGCGAGGTCACCGACTACCTGACGCGCTGGTCGGGCATGACGCCGGCCAAGCTGTCCAAGGCGGTCCACACGCTGCCGACGATCCAAGCGCACTTTGTCTCGCTCCTTTCGGCCTCGCCCGCAATCTTGCTCGGGCACTCGCTCGAGTCGGATCTGCGCGCGCTCCACCTCCGCCACCCGTACTGCATTGACACATCGCTGCTGTACCCACACCCGCGCGGGCCGCCGATGAAGAGCGGGCTCAAGTACCTCAGCAAGCAGTGGCTCGGACGCGAGATCCAGAGCGGCGAGGGCGGGCACGACAGTGAGGAGGATGCGAGGGCTGCGGGCGATCTGCTCGAGCTCAAGTGCGCGCATGGCGCGTCCCGTCCCCTCCCTCGCTTATGCTCCAGCTGACGCTGACCCTTACCGGCATCCGATAGGCCCCGAGTTCGGCGACCCGGCCAAGGAGAACGAGCCGCTCTTCTCCAAGATCGGCCGGTTCTTCCAGCAGGAGCAGAACGTGGACAAAGAGCTGAAGACGGCTCTCTTTGACCGCGGCAACCCGCGGCGTTACCTCAACAAGTCGACGAAGGTCGACACGCTGGCTGACTGCGCGAGCGATCAGGAGGTGCGCCTTCTGCAAGCAACTTGGTGCGCGCGCAAGCTTGGCTGACGGCCTGCGTCGGCGACAGATCGTCGAGAAGCTCGGCCAGGCGGCGCATGACCACAAGTTCCTCTTCGGCCGCATGACGGAGCTGTCGGAGGTGCTGGGCTGTGCGTCTGGTCTCCTCCCTGACCCTCAACAAACGCATGTTGACGTTTCTTGCGCTCCGCTCGCAGGGTCGCGGCGCAACGTGCCTAAGTCTCAGCCTGCCCTGACGTCGGCGCTCGAGAACGACCCGACGGCCGTCTCCTCCGCGCCCGACTCGACGCTCCCCACCTCCACGCCTCTCGCGCCCGCGCCCGCGCCCGCCTACCCAACGGAGGATGCTGCCTGCGCGTCTCTGAACGCGCGCCTCGACGCGCTGCACGCGTCCCTGCCGTCCAAGACCGCGCTCGTCCTCTTCACAGGCCACGGCTCGCCGCTGCGCATGGTCGAGCTGCAGGCCAAGTACCGCCGGTTCGAGGAGGCGCTCCGACGCGTGCGGCGCGAGGGCAAGGGCGCGGACGCGCTTGAGCCCGGGGAGAGCTGGCGGGACGAGGAGGAGGCGGAGCTCGAGGCCGAGGTCGCCAAGGCTAGGGAGGGGATGGCGTTCTTCTGCGTCAAGTCTTGAATGACCCCTTGCTGCCCACCTTGGAGCGTTCCGAGAGGCGACGCGAGCTGCGTAGGACACGACATATGTAGAGGTGAACGGCAGATGATACATGCGGGCGCTCTCGCAACCCTTTTTCTCCCCCTCCTTCCCTCCTCCGAGGGCCCTCATGCGCTTCTGTAGTTGACGCCGTCGTTCTCCACGATGTCCTGAATGAGCGCCTTGATGAACGCGCCGTCGATCCTGCCGCGATGCGCTCGGCGGTCAGCGCCGCGGCATCGGGGAGGGCTGAGGCGAAGAAGGGACGCACGGGATCTCGGTCCCCTGGAAGTCGATCGCCGTCTCGAGGTTGGGCGCGGCGTGCTGCCACTCGGATTCGAGGTACACACGGTCGTTCCACTGCCGGCAGAGGACGATGCAAGGGCGTTGTCAGCGAGATGGGCGGGTGATGAGGGGGAAGAAGGGGGGACGTACGACGGCGTAGTGATGGTGCCCGAGGTGCTCTGTCCACCGCGAAGAGGGCCTCAGGTCAGCCCCAGCCGCGCCCAACGTCCAGCTCGAAGAGCAGGGGACGCACTCGTCAGGATCTGATAATCCCTCGTGAACCCCTCCGGTGCGAAGATCTCGATCACATGCGACCCCCTCGGCAGCCACATGAGGTGGCTCAAACCGTTCCCGTGAACGCCGAGCAGGATCTGCATGCGCGTACGCATCACGGTTAGCGGTGGGCGGAGGCGGCGGAGGGAGGGAGGGAGAGAGGGAGACGCACGTCCGTACGCGAGCTCAGGCCGAACTGCTCCCGCTTGGGGATCTGCTCCATTTTCGCGTCGTACACCTCTGCCCGTCACCCCCGCCCCAGTCAGTCCCTTCCGCCTCAGAGAAACAGGGGTAAAAAAAAGGATGCACGAGCCAGGCCCTCCTCCTCGATGTCGTACAGCGCGTTCATGAGCGACTCGTGCGTGGCGTCGCTGATGCGGCGCTTGGACGTCCCTTGCCGGTTGACGTACGTGACGACGGCTGCGTTCGCGCGAAGAACCGTCAGACCGCGCTGCGGGAGCGAAGAAGGCGGAGGAGCGGAGAAGGCGGAGGACGGCAGACGCACGCTTCTCGGCGATCGGCACATCAGGGATCTCGAGCGCGTGCATCAGCGCACTCCGCACCGGCGCCCACCAGTCGTCCGGCGCCGACACGGCGTCGTAAACGTCGGCGTTCATCTTGTTCCAGTGGTTCGCAGTCGGGTTGTGTCGGTGGCTGGCCCAGCGCTGAGATCGACCGAAGCGCGCGAGGTGGGTGTCAGAAGGGGATGGAAAGGGGGCGGCGGAGAGGGAGAAGGACGTACGTCGACAACCACCACTGCGGAAGGAGAGGCACGCATGTGACGGTCAGCTCTAGGGCTTGTGTTGGTTCAGCGGAAGCTGGCGACGCACCCCGGTCAAAGCGGTACACGCGGCCGCTTACTGCGCGGTCGCGCCAGCCATCCTTGTCCTCGACGTCTGCGGGCGCGCCCAGGACCGACCCTTTAGTACTTGCCTCGATAGAGACCATCCCCCTTGCCCAGAAAGGCATCGAGAGCGGAGGAGAGACGCACGCGTCCCCGGCAGAACCGTCTGCAAGAACCACGAGTTGAGCCCGGGCCCGTCCCTCCACCGCGGCGCCCTCGAGAAGATGACGCGCTCGGGCGGCCCTGGGAGCGGATCGCTCTCGTCATCCGTGTGGGCGAGGACCCGCCAGGCGCCCGAGACGCACTCCACGAGGAAGTGGTAGTAGTGGTCGATGTAGGACGTCGGAGGCCCGTCGGCGAAGAGCATCTGCGGTGCGCAGCGTGGACCTGTCTTCGTCAGCAGACGCTCACGGGCAATGAAAGGAGCAGAACGGAGCGTACGGTGTCGCCGGTGAGACGCGCGATCCGCCCGCCGCCGAACAGCGTGCGCGCCTGCGACGGCGTGATGACCTGCCACTCGTCCTCGTGCGCCGGGCCGTGCGCGTCGTGGCTTAGGATGCGCGAGACGTCGACGAAGGTCGATGGCGTCGGGGTGACGGCGTCTGGCGGTCGTTCCGAACGTAAAACATAAAAAGATCAGCTGTGAGCGTCGGGGGGAACACCTCGGCGGAAGAGCGAACAAAGCACGCCCTCGAACGCATCTGCGCGCAGCGAACACCCTCAAGTCAGCCTCTGTCCACACGCACGCCCTGCTTAACTGCGAGAGGCTCACAAAGGTTGGTGAACAGCTGGTAGCCGGGTACGCCGCCGACATGGAGCGTCTCGATTTCGTCATCGAGGTCTACAAAGTAGTCCTCGAACTGCGCGCAGCAGGGGCGGTTGGGAGAGAGTCGCGCGGTGACGCAAGGATGGCACGGCTCAGCATCGGTTCCGCACCCTTTGCGAGCCTCAGACAGGCAAGGCAACGCACCGACTTGCGGCGTGAGGAGCTGCGCAGGTCGGGCAGGACGTGCTCTGCGATGTGGTCGACGGCGTCGACGAGCGCGCCAGCCCTGCCGTGCCCTGCGCTGAGCCCACCGTTGTCGACGAAGCCTGCGTCGGACGACACGCCGAGCGAGCCTTGGCCAGGCACGGCGGCGAGCGCGGGTGTGCGGCGCTTGTACGCGAGCAGGAAGACGAAGGCGAGCAGGGCGAACAGGAGATAGACGTAGCGGCGGGGCAGGCGGAAGCGCGGCGGTGCGTAGGCGGCCGACCTGGCGGGGACCATGGCCGACGCTGGGCCGCGGCGGCTGGGCGAGAGCGGGCGGGCCTTGGACATGGGCGGGCGACGGGGGAGTCCGTCGAGACTGGATCGACCCAGACGGAGGGGAGGGGGTTGGCCGAGTCCGAGTCGGATTCGTAAACTGTAAACCTCTTGTTACGCCGTTTACGCTAGGGCCGCCCGTCCGCTGTCGCGTCGCCCGCCCTTCCGCTCCGCCCGTCCGCCCTCCCCCTTCACCCCTCCCCCACCCACTCCCCCCCACCCCCAACTCATCACCATGGTCGGTCCATCCTCTTCTTCTCTGGCCTCCCGGCGGTCGACGGAGAGGGGAGCTGCGTTGGGGCGGCGTGCGGCTCAGACTTCGCGCCAGCGCTGCTGCCCATCGACGGCGCGGCGTTCTCTCGCGCCAGCGAAGCCTCGCTGCACTCGGCGGCAGGCGATTGAACGCTGCATAGCGAAGCTGTGGGGCGTGCAGGAACGAGCAAGGGGGGGGGGGGGGGTGGGGCTTGAGAGGCGCTCACTCGAGCTGCTCTCGCTGCTACAGCTGCTGACGGCGATCCTTTGCTCGTGCCTCCACCCTGTCCACCCTCCCTCGTCCGCCACCGCACCGACAACGTTCGCTCTCATCCCCTTTCTGACCGACAACCGCCTGCAACAGCCCCGCAAGTCCACCGGCTCCCGCCCTGCCCCCGCCCCCGCCTCGCGCTCCGCCCCGACCGGCCAGCGCTCATTCGGCACCGCCGCCGCCCCTCCTCCTGCCGCCCGCTACCCTGCTGCCCCTGCCGCTGCCGCGCCGCACGCCGCCGCACCCGCCGCTGCTCCCGCTGCCGCCTCGGGCGGAGGGAGCATGATGGGCAACATCATGTCGACCGCTGCTGGTGTCGCTGTCGGTTCGACCGTCGGCCACGGCCTCTCGAGCATGTGCGTCGACGCCCCCTCCCCCCACTTCTTTCCCTCCGTCCCTCCCCTCGTGCGCGCATGCTGATACTGGAACCTTCGTCCGTCGCTCCTCGCAGGCTCTTCGGCGGCTCGTCGTCGGCGCAGGACGTCCCCGCCCCTGTCGCCCAGCAGGCCGCGACCCAGATCGCCGACTCGGGCGCCCAGTGCTCGGTCCAGGCAAAGTCGTTCACCCAGTGCCTCGACGCGACGGGTTCTGACATGCAGTCGTGCTCGTACTACTTTGGTGCGTCGCTCCTACCCACCCTGCAGCCTCGCTGGAGCTGACCGGTGTTGACACCCTGATCTCGCTTGTCACAGAGGCTCTCAAGGCCTGCCAGCAGGCTGCCGCCCCTTACTAAAGGGCGATAGAATGCCTCTTCTGGAGAACAACTTGACCCATTGTGCAAAGGAAGAGCTGCAGGGTGCATGGTGTGTCTTCAGCGCTGCGAAGGAGGTTCCGACGTAGGCTATGGACCACCCACGTGCAGGGAGAGCGAGGTCGCCACTCTTGCACTGAAAGCTGTCTATCCTCGCGCTCGACCTCTCACAGAAGACCGCCACCTGTGACCTAAGCCGCAGGCTATGCGAGCATGGGTGCGAGCAAGTACAGAAAAGTGACCTTCAGCCAGTGCACGACTTGCCTGCCTGAGCTGCTGCGCCGCTTGCGACCGACTGCCCCTCCTCCATCTTGATCCCTCCGTCCCACCATCCCTCTCACCTCCATTGACCCGAGCAGAGCCCCCATAAGTAGAACACTCATCAGACATGCTGCTCGACGCGAAGGACCGAACCGAGATGAACGCCCCGCTCGCCAAGGGCGAGTCGCGCGGCTTCGGGGACGAGGTGCGTCCTGCTAGCAGGCATACCTGGCGCACCTTGACTACCGCTCCGCTTGAAGCTCGCTGACTGCCTTGCATGGGCCTGCCTCGGACGGGTGGTCATCTTTGGCTGGTAGGCTGCACCACCATCCTACGATGACGTTGCTGAAGGCGCTCCCCCGCCACCCATCGCCTCCGGCTCCGGCTCGACAGCGTCTAGCACGCCCGGCGCGCCCGCGGCCGTCTCGCCGCTGTCCGCCGCCCCGCGCTCGTCGCACGTCTCCGTCTTCTCCAAGAACTCGTCCGTCGCGGCCTCGCACGTGCTCGACCTGTCGCGCGCGGTCCCGCCGTCCACGCTGCGCCCCGAGAGCGACGCCCACGCCGGCGAGTTCGACAAGGAGGGCCGGAGGGCGAACGGGTTCTGGGGGTCGGCCAATGGAGGGGTCAAGGTGGACGTCGGCGTGCGCGGGTTCGAGCTTGGCGATGGAGGGGATAGCAAGTTGGAGAGGCGGGTGAGGATCAGCTGCCGGAGCCAGAACGGCGGCGTGCAGTGTTCGGTCGTGCGTCGCCCTCCTATCGCCGTCCGCTTCGGCCAGGCGCTGACCCGTATACTCGACCCATATCTCCCAGGTCGAGCGCTCGCCGCCGTCGACGCCCTTCACCGTGTCCGCCTTCTCGCAGAACGGCCCCGTGCACCTCGTCCTCCCCTCGTCCTTCCGCGGCCCGCTCCACCTGTCCACCAAGAACGGCAAGGTCAACCTCTCGCCCCGGGTCAAGGCCGCATTCACGCCCGTGAAGGACGGCGAGGGGTTCGTCGGGGATCTGGAGGGGTGGGAGGGGACGGAGGAGGACGCGGAGGACAAAGGGTGGGACGTTGGGCGCGCCGAGAGCAAGAACGGCTCGGTCAGTCGTCTCAGCTTGCCTTACCGCAGGATGCGAGCTGACCGGCTGCATCTCCGTCCACTTTGCTCCCGCAGGTCAACGTCAAGTTCTACGAGGAGGTCGAGGAGGAGCGCTCGAAGCCAGGCTGGTTCAGCAGCCTCTTCTCGTCGCGCTAGACTGTCCCCCTCATCTCCTTGTGGCGCGCCGGCCATCTTGGTCTTCGCTGCAGCATATAATCACTTTTTCTCAACGCGCCGTCTTGCGTATGCCTGCTTCATCGCTGCGAGATGAGTGACGGCCAGTACGTGCCTCGCGTACGTCCGCCCGGCGCGCGGCGTGCGTGCGGCCAGTCGAGCTGCCAGCAACGCCCTCGCCATACGCAAGCTCAGCCTCGGCTGCTCGCCTGCTCAACTCCTTTCTCCTCTTCTGGGACTTCTCCGGGCCAGCGTATCTCACTCTCCCGGCGCAAAGGGCAGCCCCACCAGCAACTCGCAGCTCAGCCCTCCGTTGATCATTGCCCTCGAGCTTCCTCCCTCCCTGCGCACGATGGCCTCCGCCGCGTCCTCCTCCCGCGGCCGCCACCCCTACCGGCCCGTCTTGAGCCCCCAGTCTGGACCGACCATCTCGATCTTGCCTACGACGGGCTCGCAGCTGTCCAAGCACCACAGCAAGGTGCGCTCGACCGGGCTCAACCTCGCCGGCTTCGGCGTGGGCTGGGCGAGCATCAACGGCTCGCCCGTCATGGCTGCTGCACGGCGGCGCAAGCTCTGGACGTTCGCGCTGCTCGCAGTGCTCGCTGTGTCGTTCCTCATGTGCGTGCCTGTCGGCCTTGGCCTCTCGTTCGAGCGAGAGAGATGAAGCTGACTGGAGGGTGCTGCGTGCCCTTTTTTGGCCTGATCCACCGACAGGTACGCGCAAGCCGACCAGGCAGCGTCCTTGTCCCAAGACATCGACTCACCAGCAGCAGACGAAGACCCGTCCGACAACGCGCCGCGCGAGCTCTCGTACGACACGGCCAACCCGTTCGCAACGCGCTACAGCCTGCCCAGGGTCCTGCGCAGGCGCAACGAGCCCTTGATGCAGGACCTGATGCTCAGGCTGCGCGGCGGGGAGGCGGTCGTTCGAGAAGCGTTCGAGAGCAGCCTAGGTGGGGTGGGAAACGGAGCGGGAGCGCGGGAGAAGCGGGCGCCGCATCGGTTCGGGAAGAACGAGGACTTTAGCTGGCTGAAGGACCGGACGATCTTGCTCGTTGGCGATTCGATCGACCGCTACCACCTCCGTGCGTTTCGTTCTACCACTGCCCTACTCCCGTCTACTGACCCCTTTAGTAACTACAGTTCACTTCTGCCAGTTTCTCCAGCCGGAGGTGCCCCTCCATCCCGCCCCGTGGCCCGATGCGCAGCCGCGCGACTTCGTGACGGTCTACACGCCAGACCAGCCCGGCTTCCCACCGCGGCTTGCCGACCTGGAAAAGGAGCTCGCCGCCGCACACCGCAACGGCAACCCGTACGGGAGCGAGCCGAGCCGCGTGTGGACGTGCGACGTCGACAGGCGCTGGGGAGGGCTCAACGCCGTGCTCGTCTGGGGCTTTTTGAACGGCCTCGATGATGGAGTGACGACGCCGGGCGTCGTGCCGTACCCTCCTCCCGCAGACCAGGGGCTTGGATCGAACGGGCTGGTGGGCGAGCCGACCTGGCCTGCGGCGAAGGAGATGCCCTTCGGCGACCGCGCGTTCTGGCCCGTCGAGTGCGCTCTGTCGCTTGAGTTTACTTTTTGCCGCTCCTCCACTGACCACCGCCTCGCTCGCCCCGCAGGAGCCCGCACTTCAACCCGCCTCTGCGCTCGGAGGATCGCTACGAGCAGCTCTTCGCGCCGATCCTCAAGCACCTCGGTCGCGAGAAGGTCGACATGGTCGAGCTCGGCGTTGGCCGTGCGTACAACCTCTTGCGCTTCAGACGCTGTGATCACGGCTGACATTCTGCATCGTTCCAACTTGCGCAGCCTGGGACCTCGGAATGTTCAGGGTGTGTTTTTCGACCAAGCCTTGATGAGTGTCGACTGACTTTTTACACCTGCCCTGCAGTCTCAGGACACGCTGTCGGTCGAGCGCTCGCCCCTGACGCAAGAGACCAACTCGACCTACATCGACACCCTCGCCGCCGGCCTCTCCTCGCAACCGCTCTCTGCGCCGCGGCTCGCATGGTTCTCGCGTCGCTTCACCGCGCTGCACACCTACCTCACAGACCGGTTCCCGGCGCGCGTCCGCGTACGAGGGATGCACCTGACGCCGCAGTGGTACTCGTATCCCTGGGTGTTCGAGGAGACGCGCATCCGGCAGGTCCAGCGGGCGACGCGGGCGGTCGCCGGCGACGAGCCGTTGCGGGGTGGGTTGGCCGGCTGGGAGAGCGTGATCGAGGGCGGGAAGGAGTTCTTGGATCACATCCATCCGGCGCCGATCCCGGGCAGCTGGGTGTGGGCCGACATGATGCTCAACGGTGCGTCCCCTCTTAAATTCCTGCTTGTCCGGCGAGTACTGAACAGCAGGCCGTTCACCTCCTCTTGCCTCGCACAGACCTCAAGCGCCTGGTGCAGCAGAAGCAGAACAAGAAGCCCTCTTGGTGGGGATCGCATTGAGCTCAATCAATTTCTTTCTTGGACTCGCAGCTAGAAGCCCGATGCCTGTGGTGTACAATAAAACTGGATAAGTGCTGCTGAGCAAGTTACTATAGCTACAAAGGGGTCTTGAAGTCGTGAAGTGGGAGAAAGGGCAACCGCAAAGATGGGTAGGGGCAAGTTTAGATGGCCTGCGAAGCGGACGAGCGGGTGGGAGGCTCGGTCGTGTTGGCCGACGGCTTTGCGTAGCCCTTGCCAGCGCCCGAGCGGCCAAACGTGTTGGTGCCCGTGCCGCCGGTGTGCGACGAGTGGTCGTGAGACTTGGAAACGTCGTTGTCGACCTTGTCCTCGACCTTGCGCTCAACCTTGTGGGCGAGGGACTCGCGCTGCTCGTGCGGGACGGCCGTCGTCGCGGCGGCGGTAGGAGCAGCGGTGGTCGAGTTCTTGCCGTCGATGGTAGCGACGCCATGGCGGTGACCGACGGCGCCCGCCTGGGTCTTGGCGGGCGACCGAGGCTCGCCCTCAAACACCTTGTGCTGGTGGCCCTTGTCGCCATGGTGGACGCCGGTGTGGGTAGGGTCCTCGCCCGAGAGCGAAAGCTTCTTCTGGAAGTCGGCGAGCGAGATCGTCGGGAGGACGGTCGACTCGTGGATGATGGGCGCGTCGTGGTGGACTTCGTGAATCGGGATGACGGTGTGGACAACCTGCGGAACGGCGCGAAAGTGGAGTCAGACATGGAACGCTACGAAGAGCACGAGGCGGACGAAGGAGACGGACCTTGTGAGTGTGAACCTCGCGCTGGATCACAGGCGTGATGTGCTCGTGGACGTGGTGGACGACGTGCTCGTTCACGGTGTCTCCGAGGCTCGACTTGGTGTACTCGGTCTCGCCGACGGTGCGCGTGTCCTTGTGCTGCGTCTTGAGGCCGTCCAGGAGCTTGACATGCTCGGCCGGCATCTCCTGCTTGATCTCGCGCGTCACCTCGGGCTGGACGACCGTCTCATGCTGCTCCTTCTCGTGGACAGTGTCGGCGATGGGCTGCACGCGGTGCTGGTGGTGGCTGCAAGCCAAGTAGGGATGGGCAAGATTAGCCCATGGTCGCCGAATGGTGATAGGTAGCGCAAGGCACGAAGCACGCACTGGATGTGGCGCTCTCGGTCGATGGCGACGGCGTCCTCCTGGTGAACGTGGGTAGTGATGTGCTCCTGAGTAACGGCGGTGCCGACCTCCGAGCAGACCTCTGCAGCAGGCCAGGCACGACAAGATGGTCAGCCTGTGCAGCAGAAAGTAGAAGGCGCGATGGCACGCACCGGTCGACGAGGGCTTGTCACTGGTCTGGAGGAGGACTCAAAACCCGGTCAGTATCCTGAGGTAAGGGAGATTGCAGCAGTGGAAGCGTACCTGAAGGAACTCCTTAACGTGGTTCATTGTGTTGAGGTTGGCGGGGGTACGAAGGTAGCGGGAGAGGGTGAGGAAGGCTGTGAGATGGGCGGGCTGTTGCGGTAGGGCGGCGAGGGAAGCTTGGTGAGGAGAGATGAGTTGAATGCAGCTCCCCAGCAGCCCGAGACTATATACGGCCGTGAGGCAGGCCGCCCTCGTCATTGGGAGGCGTTCGGCTGAGTCGAGATGGCTGGCGACGTACGTTTGCCGGCCCGCATGGACGGGTGGGGCCGGGGTGAGGGCCTGGGTCGCCGCCTGCGAGGCGGGCTGAAGCCAGGCCGGCGTCAAAGGGGACCTGGAGGTGGCTGTACCGCTGACGCACACCTGCGAGCGCTGCGGGACCAGTTCGACATCATGAGCGACAAGACGGTCGGAAGGAGGGCCGTCCAGAGGCCTCGCAGGCGGTCGAGGTTGACGACGTCGTCGGCGCGGGCTGCGCGGGCGCGCGTCAGAATCGCCCGATGAGCTCGATCGCTCTCCAACTCCGCCGACAACGCATGCTGCGGCGCACCTGACAACACAACGGCCAGGACCCGAGATAGACATGAGATTAGGGTGGCTGGACGGGGATCGAACAGGGCTGGAGGCGGTGCAACAAGAGGGACCAAGAACGGGGGGGACCTAGGAGGACATGGGTTGAAGAGGTGTGGAACGGGCGGCGCAAGGCGTCTGCAAGGTCACCCGCTTCACGAGGAAAAGGCAAACAGTTGAAGCTGGACGAGATCTAAGCTGGAGAGTAGTACGGGTCGGCGGCAGCGAGCTCTACTTGGCCGCTTTGTCCTTCGAACCCGAAAAGATGCGCGACACGCGGTTGAACATGGAGCTCTTGCGCTTGCGAAGCTTGTCGTCCTCGGCCTTTGCCTTGCTTGACGGCGAGCCCGGCGCCGACTCTGAGCTGAGCGTGCTCGGGTGGTCCCCGGGGAGGGGAGCTCCGGGAGGGGACTCCTTGGCGGGGACGACGGGCGCGGCGGACGAGGCGGGCGTGCTGGACGCGGTCGGCGTAGCCGTCGAGGTCGAACTCGTCGGTGCCGACGAGATCTGAGAGGACGTCATCGACTCAGGCACGACGGCGGCGGGGGCGGGGACGGCAGCGGTAGTGGCTGCAGGAGCCGACCGGGCGGCGAGGTCCTGCTTGGCAGCCTCGAGCGCCGGCGCGCGGTCGGCGTCCACCTTCTTCTGATCCGTGACGTGCACGGTGCTGCTGGAGGTCGGCGCGCTGGTCGTGAGAGTCGAGGCGAGCGTTGCTGTCGGTGCGCCAGATGCGGCGGGGAGCTTCGAGAAATCAAGCGGAGGAGCGATGCCGCCGGGGATGGTCAGGCCGGTCGAGGACGACGGCTGGGAAATGACGACGGGCTCGTCTGACTCAAGCTTGGGCGGCGTCGGGACGTGGTGGAAGTCCGAGGTCTGCGAGGCGCCGTCGACGACTGCTGGTAGGGAGGTATGATTGTCAGCCCATGGTTGCTTCTACAAGGCTCGCAGACGCACGAGAGAAGTCGGTCGCCGACGTGCCGTTCTCCGACAGGTTGCCAGCGTCGACCTTCTCGAGCGCGCGCGTCTGATTCTCGGCAAAGGTCTCCTTCTGTCCGCCAAAGATGAGGCCCTCGACGCCCGCGACGAGACCAGCCACGCCGGATGCGGCCTGGCCTGCGAGCTGCTGGGCCTGCTCAAGCCCTTGCTCGGCGAGGTGCTGCGCCTCCTCAGCGACGTGCTGCAGCTGCGCCTGGGCGGCCGAGGGCGAGACGGGCGCGGCGGTGTCCTCGGTCGAGGTGATGGGCTCGAGCGCCTTTGATAGCGGCTTGGGCGTGGTTGCCTCAGCGACGATGGGCGCGGAAGGGGCGCCGGTAGTGCCGACAGAAGCGAGGGTCGTCGACGGGATGTCGGAGGACTCCTCAGCAACGGAGGGGCTGGATGCCTTCTCGGCGGCAAGCGCGTCCGCGGGCAAAGAAGTCGACTTGACGTCAGCGGCAGTCGCGATCTTCTGGGCGGCCGTTAGCCCCCCGGTCTGCTCGGGCTGCTCGGGCTCGTGCGCCGACACGCCAGAGGACATGGCGAGCCCGTCGGCGGCGCGGACCGACTTGGTCGACGACAGGTCAGACTCGACCGTGCGCGGCGCAAGGGTGCCGACCGTCGAGTGTGCAGTCGACTCCGGTGCCTGTCCAGCAACGAGCGTGTCTGGGGACGAGGTGGACTCGGTCGCCTCGTCGATGGCTGCGCGCGCAGCGTGCGTTCGTCAGCCAGCGTGCTTCGACGAGGTGAAAAACAGCAAACGAACCCTGCTTGACAGTCTGCTTGCGCTCCGTCACGTCCTCTCCCGTCGCTCCCGAACCAGGGGGCGTCATCACCGGCTTGCTCTCCGCAGGTACAGGCGCTGGTGCGACGACGGTGACAGCGGGCAGGTCGGCCGCTGGCTTGTCGGCCGGCAACGCAGCAGGCTCGGCGGCGTGTGCGGGTCGCGGTGGGGTCTGCAGGACGTTGTTCATGTTGCCCTGCGAGTCTGTTAGACGTCGACGAGACAAGCAGATGAGCTGGAGCGCAGACGAGCAGAGCCAGCTAGTGCTTGAGACGCACCCCACTCTTTGTCCTGGTCCTCTCGTGCCTGCCAAGCTGCATGAGATGCAAAGTATGGTAAGCCGTGCACACCAAGGCAGAAGGGCGGTTGAACGTACTGCCGTCGACGACTACCGAGATGGATGCGAGAGCAGGTCGTCAGCACCTCAGCCAGGGAGAGGTCCGTATGACCGCAACGCGCGGTCAACCAGCAAAGAGAGACGCACCGTACTTGTACTCGTACGTCTGCGCCCAGTCAAGCTCGATCTCGCCCTGAAACGTCTCGCCGATCTTGGTCAGGTGGTGCTTGCTGCCGGACCACTGGAGTAGGTGCAAGGGGGAGACGCCGAGGAGGCCGAGGGTCAGCGGCCAGTCGATCGGATGCGCCTTGCATCCAGGGCGGAACTGCAGGAGGGACGCACGTCGTCGAATGAGCCGGTGACGACGACATCGTGCGGTGCGGCACTGGGCCTGGCAGGATGGGCAGGCGATCGTTGCAGACGGGTCGTAGGGGAGAAGGGGAGAGTCGGAGAGCAGCCAGGCCAAGCAAGGGGGAGGTTTCAGCCATGAGCCGAGCGCGCGCAGAGCGGCTGCTCACAGTGCAGGGACTGACCAGGTGAAGGTGGCGGTGTACTTTGCGCCGGACATCGGTGCGCTCTTGCGGGAGAGGGATGCTCGGGGAAAGGGGATGTCGAGCGGTTGCCAGGAGGAAGGGAGGGGTATGGCGCTAGCTCGAGATGTTCCGAGTCGGCGCCGGGTGGGTGACGCTCCGCTCGACGGGGGCCAAGACCCAGATTTGCCCGTTCTCGGGGGGTTCTCCGCATTTCGACTCTGATTTGGATCGACCATGTCTCCCTTGCAGCCTGCCCTCCGCCCGTCCAGCAGCAACGCCATGTCGACACCCGCCGCGCTCAAACTCCTCACGCTCCTCAACGTCAGCGCTGCCCGTCCGCCGCCGTCCAACAAGCGCGGCCTGCCCTACACGTCGGACGACTCGGACGACGAGCACTCGTCCGCAACCCCTCCGCAGGCTGCCTCTGCCACCACCTCTAGCTCCGGCGGCGACAGCTCGGAGCTGGTTGCCGACGGCGGCAAGCACACGGCGTCTGGAGGCAAGAAGAAGAAGGCCAGGCGCATCGTCTGGGCCGAGGAGCTCGAGGAGGGCCCCAGCGGAAGTGGTGCGCCCGTAAGGTCGAGCAGCAAGACCGTCAAGGACGCTCCTGCGCCCAAGGCTGCGGCGGCGGCGAAGGCTGGCAACAAGGGAAAGCAGGTCGAAGTTGAGCAGGGCGACAGTTCGGACGAGGAGGGGGCCGGTCAGTCCTATCTTACTGGCAGCAGACCTGTGCCCAGCCGCGCTCACACGCCCTCGACCCCGGTCTTCCCTCCTCGCTGCAGCCGGGCCGACCAACTCGATGTCGACCGACGCCTTCCACACCCACTTCGGTCCCTCATCAGCTGCGCTCAATGCTGCGACGATCTCTGCTTCGGCTGACGGCAAATGGACGACGACGCGCTCAACACGAACCGGCCTCGGACGCGTCGTCTCGCAAGGGCCCGAGGGCGCTCCCGCAGCCGACGACGCAGCCGACGCGCCGCACGTCAAGCTCGTAGAGACCGTCTTTGAACAGTTCAAAACGCTGCCATCGTACAAGAAGCTCGGGCGCGGTGCGATGACGGACCTCCAGCAGGACGTGCACGACATCGTCGGCCAGTACAAGGACCTCTACCTGAGCAAGCTCGAGATCGCCAAGCGTGAGGAGGTGCGCGACGTCGTGCTTATGCACGCTGTCAATCATGTGCTCAAGTGCGTCCTCCCTTTGCGCGTTGATCCGCTTGAGCGCCCGCTGAACCTTGCCTTGCCTGCAGGACCCGCCGGCGCATTCTCAAGATGAACGAGAAGCTCGCACACGCTGCGGCTGGTACTGCATCCTCGTCCTCCACCTCAACCGCCGAGCTTGATCCGCGCGACCAGGGATTCACGCGGCCCAAGATCCTGCTCCTCACGCCGTTCCGGTCGTCGGCGCTGGCCGCGCTCACGCAGTTGCTCGCCCTCTTCCCTGCCGGCACGCAGATCGAGAACCGGCAGCGGTTCTTGTCCGAGTTCTCGCTCCCACCCGGGACGGCTGATAGGCTGCTCGAGCGCGCGAGCGAGTGGCCGCAGGACCACGTCGAGACATTCAGCGGCAACGTCGACGACAACTTCCGCGTCGGCGTCAAAGTCACGCGCAAGAGCGTCAAGCTCTTTGGCGGCTTCTACGGCTGCGACATCGTTGTTGGCTCGCCTCTCGGTTTGAGGATGAGCATCGAAAAGGAGAAGTACGTAACCTTTCTTCAGGAAGACCTGTTGTCGGGCACGCCTCCTGACACTGATACACCACTTTGCAGGAGCGCCGACTTCTTGAGCAGCATCGAGATCGTCATCGCCGACCAGCTCGACGTCATGTCAATGCAGAATTGGGAGCACGTCCAGGTGCGCCCGCGATCCTCTTCGTCGGCATCGATCGTCCGCACCGGTTCTTGGCTCATTCTCCTCGTACACACAGTTCATCTTCTCAAAGCTCAACGCGCTTCCGGCCGACGCGCACGGCTGCGACTTCTCGCGCGTCAAGCCGTGGTACCTGGACGGGCAGGCGGCCCACCTGCGGCAAACGATCCTGCTCTCGGCGTACGAGACGCCCGAGATGCGCAGCCTGTTCAACAAGGGGCTCGTCAACGTCGCAGGGAAGGTGAGGACCGAGGGCACCTACGAGGGCGAGCTGGACAAGATCCGCAAGGGTGTGCGACAAGTGCGTCTCCTGACCTTGAAGGTCTCATCGCGCGACGTACCGCTCATCAGCTTTCCTGCACCTGGTGGCAGACCTTCACGCGCTTCGAGTCGTCGTCGCCCTTGGCGGAGCCGGACGTGCGCTTCACGCAGTTCACGGAGAAGATCATGCCGACAGTGCTCAAATCGGCCGTCATGAAGGAGCGCACGATGGTCATCATCCCGTCGTACTTTGACTTTGTGCGCGTGCAGGCATGGTTCAGGACGCAGGACAACATCTCCTTCGCCGCCATCTCCGAGTGCGTCGCCCTCCGTGTGCTCCAAATCATCTTGGGCCGGTCGCTGACCTGCTTCTTGTCACGCCGCAGGTACTCATCGAGTCAAGAGATCTCGCGCGCACGAACGTCCTTCTTCAAGGGGTCCAAGAACTTCCTGCTGGTGACGGAGCGCTTCCACTTCTACCGCCGCTACCGCCTGCGTGGCGCGCGGACGTACCTCTACTACGGCCTGCCTGAGCACGCCGTCTTCTACCCCGAGCTTATCAGCTGCGCTTTCCTCAAGCGCACGGGCTCGGGCTCGCTTGCGGAGGCCGACGAGGATGAGGAGGTCGTCGAGGTCGAGGATGTTCAGGTCAAGGTGCTGTTCAGCAAGTGGGACTGGATGCGGCTCGAGCGCGTCGTCGGCACGGCCAACGGCAGGAAGATGCTCGACGTCCAAGGTGGTGAGAGTGTGTTTAGCTTTGTGTGAACTCAGATGCGCCTTTCCAAGCTTTGTCTTTCAAACTTCAGATAGCGCTGCTAGCCTCGCAAGTGGATCATGTGTCGTCGGAGCCGTACACTGCGACTCTCGTCATCGCGGCACCTGGCGCTGCGCGCTTGACCTCGGCCTGCCTCCCCGGTAGCGAGGCCTCATTTTGTTCATCACCTCGACACCCTCTTGTCTGCGACCTGCCAGCAGCCCGGCAGCGATGCCCTCTCCTCGACAGTCCCAAAACGTCCCACAAACCATCCCGTTCGACGCCGAGCTCGGAAGAAGCTTCTACACCCCCCTCGGCCCTGCGCAGCGCAACCAACAGGCCGTCGACTTCGCGGTTGACTGGACGCTGTCCATCAGCTTATCGTTAGATGGCGTCCATGGAGAGGTGGAAGAGAGGACGCTGTGGGCTGGAGCGATGAGCGAGCTCAAGAGCCGGTGGTCGGGTAAGGAGCGGAAGCTGCGGTGTGCAGGTACGTTACGCTGTCCTTCCATCTCCGGCCTGGCGAGCTCTTTCCCGACCGCCGAAGCTCGCGACGTCGCCAACTGAAACTGTGGGTCGTGCTTTCCGTCACCGACAGGCATCCAGAGGTCGTCAGGGACGATCTCAAACCACCTCTGGACGGGCTACCCGCTTCGGGATGTGCTGCTCGAGCTCGGGGTGTCGTCGACTGCGCGTGAGGGGTGGCACGTCCACTTCGAGAGCAGCGTTGGACCGGAGGAGGAGGGCAACAAGAAGGCCGGGTATGGCTGCTCCCTGCCTCTCGACAAGATCATGTACGTCCGTCTCAGATTGTGCCTCGGGTTTTCGCTGACCTCAATCGTCCCTCGCGGCGCGTAGGGCGACAGATGCTGCGCCCAACCTGCTCGCGTTTGAGGCCAACTCGCGCCCGCTGACCACAGAACACGGCGCGCCGCTACGTCTTGTCACGCCGGGCCTCACTGGCGCGCGCTCTGTCAAGTGGCTGGAGAAGATCCGCATCCTGCCTTCTCCTGTGCGTCCTCCCACGTTGAACTTGCGTAGTCTAGCTGACCCGACCCCTCCTGCTGGACGCAGTCACCGAGGGATGCGGCAGAGCCGCAGGAGGAGTATGGGTTGAGCTGCACGTGTTTCACCGCAGGTCCTACGGACGCATCAGGTTTTGCACTTGGCGCGAACGGTGAGCGCGCCGATGCACGCTCCGCATGCAGGGTCAAGCTGACCCACCGGAGTCTCTTGCTCTCAGGCGTGCCCATCGAGCAGGTTGCCGTCGCGTACATCCCCTCATCATCACTCCCGGTCAAGCCAACTCCTTCCGACGTCCGCACCGCCGCAGCAGGTCGTCCAAGCTCGGACTGGAAGGCGGCCGCCCTCGAGCGTGGCCCACCACAGCACGGCGACGGAGACCGCGAATGGGGATGGGTGCTTTGGTCGGTGGCGCCTCCTTTCGGAGGTGCGAACCAGGACGAGGACGAGATGGGCTGGATTGTCGCGAAGTGCAGTGCGTCGCTTCGACCCTTCGCGGTCCTCGCGGCCATCTCACTGACTACTCTGCTCTCTCTGCCTAGTCGACCGGAACCGACGAACCCAGGAGCGCGAGGGCGGGTCCAACGTTCGAGGGCAGTTGGGCTTGGACGGGTGGTCAGTGATGCGCTGGACAGGCGCGGCCTCGACGAGCATATCCAAGCGATGAGCAATACCCTTCCTTGCCTTCCGCTCACGGCTGTGCGCGAGCGCGTTGTGCCTTCCGTGATGAGTAGAGAAGTGCTGTGAGCGAAGTTGCGCCGGGACGACGGTGAACGCGAGTTGCCGCTTGCCGGGTTGACGTGGTGACGCAGGGCCTGGGCCGCCTACCGGGGGAGGAAGCAGCCCATCTCGCCGCTTTGCCTGCCTCCCTCGACCCATCTCCCATCGCTTCCGCTCATCCCTAGCTCTCCGTTGCGCCAACACCCCTCAACCACAATCCCAACCACTTCCTCCCGCTCGCATCATGCCGGAACTCGTCGCAACGCTCACGTCGCACGTCAAGACCTCGACCCTGCCCTCTGGCCGCACGTACGAGTACATCGACGTCCCCCCCGAGGGCCCCTACAAGGCTATACTGCTACTCCTCCACGGCTTCCCTGACTCTTGGTGAGCTGCGTCTTGAGCTCAGCCGTTGGACACGAGACTGGAGCTGACAACGCCTAACTTGGCTCTGTGCAGGTTCGGCTGGAGGCATCAGATCTTGCCTTGGGCTCAGCGAGGCTACAGGGTCCTCGCGCCCTCTGCTCTAGGTTACGGCAATACCGTGCGCACCTTCTTCACTTTGCCGTGCTCGTCTGTCTATACTGATGATGCTGGATCGCACTGCGTATCATCATACCTCAGGACAGGCCAAAGAACCCAGCCGACTACACCTTCAAAAAGCTCAGCGACGACCTGCTCGCCCTCCTCGACGTCGCCGGCGTCCCGAGCGAGGAGAAGATTCTGATCGTCTCGCACGACTGGGGCGCTCTCACCGGCTGGCGCTTCCTGCAGTGGCACGGCGAGAAGAAGGTCAGGGCGTTCTGCTCGTGAGTTCCCCAACCTGCTGCGCGTCGTTGCCTCTGCACTTCTCGCCTTTTGCTTCGTGGATGGAATGCTGACGGACTGCTTTCACTGACTGGTCTCGGACTGCCTGCTTTAGAGTCTCGATTCCTTTCGTCGCACCTCCGGAGGCCGGGACGCCGTACGTACCGATCGAGGAGATCGCCAAGCGCGTCCCAGCACTAAGCTACCAGGGTGCGCCTCACATTGCCCTCCGCATGAGCCTTGTCCTGTTTGTTGACACACCCGCTCATATCAGTCTATTTTAACGAGCCCAACGCACACAAGGAGCTCGAAGCGAACGTCAGTCTTCGGATCCTGTCCACGCAGATGAAGCGGCAAGCTGACTGCCTGCACGCACGTGTCCGTCCAGAGGGAGCGCTTCCTCGACCTTATATACCAGACGCCCGATCAGCTCGCCGCGTCAGGCCTCGGCAAGCCCGGAGGTTTCAAGGCTGCCGTCAATG
The DNA here is from genome assembly GCA_014825675.1 of Cystofilobasidium ferigula. NCBI lineage: Eukaryota > Fungi > Basidiomycota > Tremellomycetes > Cystofilobasidiales > Cystofilobasidiaceae > Cystofilobasidium > Cystofilobasidium ferigula. Next base: position 23,760 of record MVAM01000066.1, on the reverse strand, counting down.
GCTCGGACCCAGTGCCTGCGTGTCCTTTCTGGGAGGAGGAGGTACGCCTACTGATCTACCCATCCATCGACGCCTTTTTCGCTGACTGCTGCACCGACGGCGGCGTACAGGAGCGCAAGTTCTACAACCTCTATTTCGAGAAGTCTGGATTTGAGGCCGCACTTGGCTTCTATCGCTCTTACCGACCCAAGTATGACGAGGAGACGTCCACCCCTCCCCCTTTGCTCCCAGCCGCCATCCCGAAGCTCGTCATCCACCCGACCGCCGACAGCACGGCGCTCCCTGCCCTCATGGACAAGACTGCGGCACTCCCCGGTGTCGAGCTGCGCAAGATCGACGGCGCGGGCCACTGGGTGCTGCAGACGCACCCGGAGCAGATTGCGCAGGAGGTTGGCGACTGGCTCGACTCTGTGCTCGCCGGGAAGGAAAACGCAAGGCTCTGAGTACGCGGCGAGCAGAGACAGTCCGAGATAGATGTCATGAGATGTACCGCGCGTGAAGTGATCGTGAGCTACAGGCCGAGCGTGAAGAAAAGCCACAAGAACGAGGCGGGAGGGTCGTGATACATCGAGGGACAGACCAAAGGGAGCAGAAAAAGAGCGGGATTATGCGTGTCAATTTCGAGAGGAGAGGAGTTCTGGTGCTAGAAGAGATTCGTTGCAGTTGAGCGGAAGGGTGTATAGAGGGAGCGCCGATTCACCGACCGCGCGCTAGCTTGAAGAGGGCATGCGTTTGACGCATGAGGCCGCTGTCACCCTTCTCATCCGCCTGGATCAGGGGCTTAAGGTCTTGTGAAAACTCGGACGAGAGCAAAGGAGGGGATGTCTCGCGGTCGTTGGCGCGCGGGTCGTCGGTGTCCTCGCTGTCAAGCGACGGGCAGCGCGAGGCGTTCAAGGACGCGAGCGACCTGACGGAGGGCCGGACGCATGCGAGCGTGCAGATCGATGTACTCGAGTTCGAGCGGGTGACTAGCGGCGCCGAGGGTCGGCGGACGGGGATGGGTCGGCTGGACGACTTCTTCAGGCTCGTCGACGACGCTTCGGGCACGCAGGCCAGGATGGGCGGCGCGACCGAGGCAGGGGAGACGATGTCTGGCGCGGGCCGGTTTGAACCAACACTGACGGGGCGGTATGAGGTCGCGGGAGAACGCATGCGGTGTCGCTGTCGATGGTTTGCGTGCACCAGCTCGAGGACGGGCGAGCGAGAGCGCGAGTACTGAGGCGGTGCAGGTCGCTTGGCCGAATACGGGGCGACAGGTCTATCGGCATCTTCAAACGCGCTGGTGAGCGAGTCCGAGCGCGAGAGGCTGATCATGGATGCTGAGGAGGGCAGGGGAGGGTAGGGAGCCCGCGGGTGGAGGGGCGTGTCGACGAAGGCCGACGAGCGCGAGCGCGGTAGTGGGCGCAGGCAGGCCGTGGTGTTGCAGCGGTCGCCATAGTGGGTGGCTACCCAGTCCTGGTAAGGCACATCCCGTCAGCGTTTGGCCGTACGGCAGTTCGAAAAGGGGTCTTGACGCACCTCTATCCTGCGCAGCTGCGCGTCTATGACAAAGAGATCCCAGCTAAGGAACTCGAGGAGCTCCTTTTCCATTATGCGGACCTCGTCAAGCCGGAACGCGCCATTGATGACCTTGCACCACGTCTTGGCGCTGTACGGCGCGTCGAGCAGGTACTTCTGGCCGAGGATGAGCGCCGCGAGAAAGAGGCGGGGTCCAGAACCGCCGCGCGAGAGCGGATAACGCGCCTTGAGGCGGGACAGGTAGACGAGCGCGGTGAGGAGGGCGGAGGTCGGCAGCTGCGCATCGCAGAGCGTGCGGGTGATGAAGGCCGAGAGGTCCTTAGGCTCGTTGGAGCTTGACGAAGACGTGTTGGTGGCCTGCGGAATGACCTTGGAGGGCTGGACGGGCGCACACTCGAAAATGTACGTGATCTGGTTTGAGCGCACTCAAGGAGCTTAGCGGGAGAGAACAGCCGCGTGCAGCAAAGGAAGGCAGGCGGACGTAGTTGGCAGACGCAAGGTGCAAGGCGCGCTCGTAGCTGTTGAACCTGGTCGACTCGCCCCGATGGTGGCTGATGTACAAGACCATGAGGAGAAGATGCTGACCGTGCGGGAGAGGACGTCGAGAGGAAGCAGGCGAGCGCGTATTGACACGCTGAAGGTGGTCGACGGTGGAGAAGTCGGTGGGGGTTGGAGTGGGGGGAAAAGAGGGTAACCGAGCTGCCTAGATGTCGCAAGCCAAGCCGGAGGGCTCTGCAGGCCTTCCTCGAGGTCCGAAGCGGTAAGGAGATGGTCCTTCCCTCGGGTGGACGCACGCCTGACGTGCCGACGCCAGGTGTCGAGGAAGCTGCGGACAAGCTTGAGTCGATAATACGCGTCTCAAAGGCAGCCAGGATGACAGAGCTGCAGCTGAGACGACTTTTAAAAGACGGGATGAGGGGGCAGGGCACGGGAGAGGGCGGAGGGGAAGTGCCGGTAGGAGGTTGCTGCCAGGAAAGAGATGGGTCGGGGAGAAGCAAGAGACCAGCTGGACGATGGGCCGGTTCGCGCTAGCTCGTGAGGAGGCCGGGAGCCGCCGCTGCGAGCCGGAGCTATCGCCCATTGGAGCTGCCCATCGTTGGCCGAGCAAGGCGACCGGAAGGAGGCGAGCTGCCGATCTCTGCAAGGTAGGGTTTGGAGAAGGGGCGCCTTTCTTCCGCAAGCATGTGATGAACGAGCGCCCGCTCCGCCGAAGACAAAGGGGCAAGGGGTCAAAGGTGCCGCGGGCAGTCAGCCCAACCGTCAGAACCCTGACAGGTATCGAGCTGCATGTTCCGTCAACGCGAGGAGGGGGATGAGGAGGCTGTAGGTCAGGTTGAGGTTGAGGTGAAGGCGAGCGGCTATCAATCGAGCTGTCCAGTCCAGTCAAGTCCCATTCCAACGCGTCGCACCAGATTAATTGAGGGAGGATCCATTTTCTAATTAACCTCCGACAGCGACCATCGGCCTTCTACACGCTCGTTCGGCTTCCAGCGCGCTCGCAGCATCCGTCAGCATCCATCCAGCACGACTAGGATGGCCATCGCAGCAGCGGAAGTGACGCCAGCGACAACACCAGACCTGAAGGCACTGCTCGTCGCCCTCGGCCAGCTCTTCAAGCTCCCGACCAAGACCTCGACGTCGTCCCAGACGCCGGCGCCGGACGCTCTTCGGGCGTTCATCGCCGCCGTGCCCGAATCTGCGGTCGTCCTGGACGGCTCTGCCGAGGGTTCGTTGGAGGATGGCGGTGACATACCGAAGGACATGGAACGACAGAAGGAGCTTGTCAGGGTCAGCGGGAAGCTTGCGCATTGGGCGGTCGTCAAGCTCGACGACCTCATCCGTGAGGAGGAAGCGGGCAACACCGCTGGAGGTACGTCCGCTTAGCCCAGCCTCCAGTCTGGCAGCCTAAGCCTTTAGACAAGTATGGAACTGACCTTCGCTTCGTATTGGCTGGACAGATGCCCCTTCGTATCCGGTTTCCACCGCGCCCCTCCTCATGCTCCTGCTGTCGCGCATGACGATCCAGTACCTTCAACCGCTCTTCGTCGAAGCTTCGCCTTCCGTCATCCCAGCTCCTGCTCTCTCCGCGCAGCGCTTCACCGAGATCGACTCGGAAGATGAGCTGGAGCACTCCCCTGGTGGCAGCCCAAGCTCGCGCGCTCAGCTCGTGCACGCAGTCCGCGCGCTACTCAAAGCCGCCCTCAAAACGCCGTTCACGATTGTCACGAAGCTTGTCCGGGACGTCGGAGTGATGCGACCAGTGCTGAAGATTGCTGTGACGCTGGGCTGGCGCGAGGGTGGCGAGGTGAACGGGTTGAAGGCACTGGTCACACAGCTGCTGGACTCGTGCGTTCTTCGTCCGCGTCCGTTGCTGCGCGTGGACGGCCGCTGACTCTCTTTGCTCCTCTTCCGCAGGTACCACCCGTCGCAGACCATGTCGCTCCTCACGCCACTTCTCGTACGGCCATCCTCAGCCTCGATTCCCATTGCGCAACTTCTCTCGCATGCTCTCGTCCGGCCGGAGGGATTGCGTGGACTTCTGCACTCGATGTTCACAACCGGCGGTTCGTCCACTAATGGGCAGGACATGAGTGCGGAGGGTATGAAGCGGGCCGAGGCCTGGGCTCGGCTCGTTACTCGCCCTCCGGGTGGATCGCAAGACACGACTGTGCGTCGCAAGTCCTGGGGGTTCCGCCGTGCTCTGCGCTGATTGCCGCTCTCGCCTTGCAGCTGTACTTCAAGAAAATCATCCCACGCCTCCTCGGCCTCCTGAAGGCGGACGACACACCCACGATCTATGCCCGACCTTTGTCGCTTGCCCTCACCAAGCTTGTCGTCACTCACCCTGCGCTCGTCCTGTCGCAACTCCACGGCCCGTTCATCGAGGCCAATCTCGAGCGTATCGCCCGAGCTCGTACCACGGGTGACGCCACGCGCTCGTCCGCCCAATTCGAGGCGCTCTGTGTGATCGTCCCGCTCGTGCTCAATGCGCCGCCCTCTTCGACAATCCACGACCGCCTCCTCACGCCCATCATGCCGTACCTGCTCGCGCTCAACTGGCACCTCCAGACACTTCGCACCGCGGACGCGATACTACGCTCGCACATCGCAGACATATGCAGAACCTGGGGTCGGGCCGCGAGCGAGAAGAACATCGTCGACGTTCTTCGCCGCGTGGTGTTCGGCGGACGCGGATGGCGGCGTGAAGGCGGCAACGTGCCCGTCAGAAGTCGTCTGGACGAGGGAGGACGTTCGATTCTGCTGGGAGAGGAGGATACATACGACGAGGACGAGGCTGAGTGGTACTGGGTGGGCGGAGGGCAGGACCTCGCCGTTGTCTTTGGCGTCCCTCCTCAACCTGACCTCTCCTCGCCGACGCCAGTTGCCGGACCCTCATCCTCCGGTCCAGACGACTTCGAAGCAGAAGCCTTGGCGATGCTTAACCTCCAGCCTCCTCCAGCGGCGTTCGTCGACTTCCTCACGGCGATCAAGCGCAAGCGGCCCATGGGCGAGCTGTTTATCACCCTGCTCGCAAAGCTCCACCGTCCGGAGGACGACGAGTCGCCAGTGCTTGAGCCGGTGCAGGAGCTGCTCGTGAGCAAGATCGTCATGCGCCTCGTCGAGGTACAGGGCGAGGAGCTCGTCAAGGGCGAGGAGGAGCGCATCCTTGAGTTCGTCAACCTCGTGCTGCGGTCCACATCGTCGGCAGGCGCATCACCACCAGTCGCCGCCGCGCCAACTGGCCGCTCTGCTCAAAACACCACCAGACTTTCCTCTGGTGGTTTGGGCCTTGCCGATTTGCGCATCGTCGAGGACGAGCCGGTGGACAAAGACACCGCCCTGCTGGACTCTGACGACGAGCTCGACAGCGACGACGAGGTCGACCTGCCTACGCTCGAGAATGATGCCGAGGACATGGGACTCGACGATGGAAGAGACGCGGCGGGCACCTCCGAGGGCAAGATGGGCATCATCGGGACGGCCGTTGGCTTGCTGATCGCCGTGCTGCAAGGTACCTCCTCCAAGCACCCCGTCACCTTTGCTGAGGCTAATCGTTCCGTCGCTCCCTCTACAGCTGACGAGCAACTCAGCCCTACATCCAACTCGCTCATTGTCGTGATCAAAGCTTCCCTCGAGAAGCACGCGACGTCTTCTCTGCCCTCCGTCCGGCACCTCTGCAAGGAGGCGCTCCTCATCCTCTCCCTCCGATCGGCGACGTCCTCCGTCCACGGCCTCAGCGAAACATCAACTTTCGCCACCTCCGAACAAGCGTCGACGGCTGCGGCGCTCGAACGCTACCAAGAGGCGCTCAAGCTCATCGCCGACCCCTCTGTACCTGTTCGCGCGCACGGCCTTATCCTCCTTCGACAACTCGTCCTTCCTCCCGCACAGCAGGCGCGCGAGCGTCCTTCCGCCTCGCCGACCGCCAAACTGCCGGAGGCTCTCATTCCCGCCATCGTAGACGTCTTCGTGCAGTCCGTGCAGGACTCAGACAGCTACGTCTACCTCAATGCGGTCAAGGGCATCGCGGGCATGGTTGACGGACACGGGCAGGACGTGCTTGGGCGCTTGATGCGCATCTACGCGAAGGGCGTCGGCGCGGCTGGATGGACAGGGAGTGGGTCGGCAGCCATCAAGGGGAAGGGCAGGGAGGGGGCCGAGATGGACGTCAAGGAGCTCGACACGAGGCTGCGCATTGGCGAGGCCTTGTGCGGTGTCGTTGAGCGGTGTGATGCCGCGATCGGCAAGTACGGTGCGCCTTTTTGTCCCTCCTGCCGTGTCTGGAGAAGCTGACGCCCACCCTTAAACGGCAGGCGACGTCCTCATCCCTCCCCTCTTGCTCGTCTTCCGCGCATCGACGCTCCCGACCTCCTTGCGGGCTTCGGCGCTCTCGATACTTTCACTCGTCGCCGACACATCCCCTTTGACTTTCGCGACGCACCTCAACAACCTCGTCCTTGCCAGCGTTGATCTACTGCAAGTTGAGACTGTCGCTCGCCCGCGGCTCGTCACGCCCGTCGTCCCTTCGACGCCTGTCTCGGATAGCGAGGAGGGCGAGGAGGGCGAGACGGGGCCAGAACCCGAGCAGGACAAGCCCGTCATTGTCGCCGATGCAAAGCATCCGATGCTGCGCCGGACCGCCCTCAAGTTCCTGGGCTCGGCGATCGTTGCCGACTCACACCTCGACAGGGAGGAGGTCGACGCTGCTGTCTGGGACAGGGTGCGAACGGTCGTCGGCTACGTTAAGGCAACGGACGTCGACCCACACGTTCGGTCCATTGCCGGCGAGGTGTCCATCCTGCTGAAGGACCGCCTCTTGCCTGCAGCGTGACCCGCCCATGGTGATGCATGAGTTCATGAAGATCGTTACTGGTGTACAGCATTTGCTTAAGCACGAGATCGCGAAAGATACGGCCCCTCGGACACCCTACTCTATTGCAGAATGACCCGCCAGCCACCGCGCTGCTTTTCTACGAGATCCTCCACGCTGTCGAGCTCCTTTAGTGCTTCCTCGACCCGCCACTCCGTAACGCACTCCCAACGCGCGTCCGCTGCAAGCAGCCGCCGGTGCAGCGACCTTGTCGATGTACCGAACGGAGCGAGCGAGCCGTCGAGTTGCGTCGCACCCGGCTTGAGGTTGAGGCATGCGTTCTCGGTCTGGAGCAGGTCGACGAGGATCGGCGCGAGGACCGGCAGCGAAAGTGGCAGGTAAAGATAGTCGTGTTTGACCACCTTGGTCGGCTTCGAGCGGACTGAGGGCGAGGGGGGAAAGAACGACGGCGAGGGCGGCATGAGGGCTGGCAGGTTTCGCGGTAGGGCGTCGCCGACGCGGACGACCTCCCCCTCCCGTTCGAGCTCGTTGAGGCATTGCCGGAACAGGTTGCGGAGTTTGCCGTCACGCCAATCGTCGTTCAGGAGCTTCTTGCGGACGTTCGGCGGTCTCGATCGCTTCTGCTTGATTGCCTGCAAGGCCGCCTCGACCGGGTCGTCGCGCTCGCGCCCGATGCCATCGCCGTCGTAGTACCAGCGGTCGGCCGACTTGTACTTTGTTCGTGCGGCACTCTTGACGCGGTGGTAGTCGGTCTTGAGCGCCTGCTCAAACGCCTGCTTCGCCGCTTGATGCGCCTCCTCGGTCAAACGCTTGACGACCTTGGTGCCATAGACGCGCAGGTCACGCGTGCGCATGAAGTGCGCGATTGAGAAGGGCGGCGCAGGAGGTGCGGCGGAGTCGGAACGCAAGGACGAGCTGATGACGTTCTCGATGAACGACGCCGTGTCGATGTAGATCGCCGAGTTGAAGTTCGAGTCCATCGAAATGTCAAACGAGGACGAAAAGTTCGCATCGAGGTTCTCGTCGTCGTGCTGCGCCCTGGCCTTGCCCTTGACGTCGACGCCGCTGGACTCTTTGCTAAGCTCCGGCAGCCAAGCGCTGACGGGAGGCTGCGAAGGTCCGCTGCGAAGGCCGTCGACGCTCCAGGCCGCCTCGATTAGGTCGACCATGTAGCCCTTGAGCCGAAGCTTGAGGCCGTCCTTTGAGCAGCTCTTCGACGAGATCTTGTCGACGTTCTCCGACCTGCGAGCCGTCGATGATGACTGGAATGGAAAGGAACCCGTAAGCGACGTCAATGAACAAGACAGGGGCTGAGAGGACTCACAGCGAAGTTGGAGGTCGGCGTTCCGAGCGCGGAGGACGGCTGGCCACTGGAGGGCAAGTCCGAGTAATCGAGCTCTGAGCTGAAGCCCTGGCCGCTCTGGATGGTGAAGGTGGAGCTGGATGGGCGGGTTGACCGCTTAGAGGGTGTGCAAGGTGGCACAGCGGGTGCGGGAACGGTGGGCGGACGAGGGGCGAGCGACGAGGCTAGGTAGGATGGCTGTGAAAAGGAGGGGTACACCTTCGTCGAGAGGGCATCGACCAATGAGGCGTGTACGACCTCATCGTTCGGGAAGACGGGTGCTGCATGCAACAGGACCGGATGAGCGAGAATCTCGCAAGGCAAGGAACAGGCAGACGAACCTAGGTCAGCGTCGATGCTGAACACCAAGCTCACGCCCCACTTCTTGACCCTCGCCCTGACCCGGACCGTGTCACCCATCTCAATGGCGGAGACGTGCGCGAACGCCGGAAGGGCGGTCGCTTTGCATTGCTCTGTCTTCTGTGCAGTGCTCGACGGGCCGCGCGTTGATGAAGAGGCGTCCCGCTGAGCCTCGTCCTTGAGACGCTCCTGAGCCCGCTGGAAGGTCTTGAGCGTGTTGTGATCGTACACCACATCCATGGTCACGGACGAGCCATCATCGACTAAGAAGCATAAGCGAGGCTGCAATCGTCAGCGCAGCGGACAGGACGGGTAGGCGCAGCGGGACGCACTCATGTAAGTCGTGCGGTTCTCGCGGATGTCGATCCCAACGACAATGCCGACGACCTCGATGCGCCTGCATGGGAAGGTATCGAGATAAAAGAGATCGGCTGCAGGTTGCGAAGGTTGTTAAGAGCCATGCTCCAGCGCCCAGTAGGGACGGAGTAGGGCGCACCGTCCTCTTGCCGCAGCGACTTGGCCTGGTCGACCGAGCACCGCGCGATAGACTCGTCTCGTAGCAGCCATTGCCGCAGGGTGTACGTGTCGCCCTCTTCGACCCTTCCTTCCCAGTGCGGGCTGCACCGAGGTTCCTGCTTGATCTTGATGTTGGCGGTGCAGCTGACCGGGGATGAGGGCAACGATGACGGCGGCTTGTAGTCCTGCGACGTGGCCGGGTAGAAGCCGGGAGCGCCCTTGAAGTGGATGTCGGGTGGGGATGATGGCAGGATGTCGTTAGGCGCATGCATCGCACGCAGGACCATCCTCGTCCGGGCGGGTCTGTCGGCGTTGGACGTCCAGGGTCAGGAGGAGCACGCGCACGCGCCTGACTTTCCGTCCGTCAACACCGACCCCGGGCGTACTCCTGCACCGACCGACGCCCTGACAAGGCCAGGCAGCAGTCTAAGGCGCATTCAGGACTCAAGAAGCAAACTTTACTTCGGCAGTCAGCTCACAAGCATCCAGCATGGCGTCAAGGCCCACGACAACACGCTCGAGCGCCTCCGCTTCGCCTTCCGGTTCGCAGGCCATTCGCATCGGTGCGCTCGCTCCTACTGCCCTGCCTCGACACCCTAGGCCTGAACCTGGCTTGCTTGTTCGCAGTATGCCGAGTCCGGCCCTTCCTGCCGGATGAGCTGTCGAGCATGCTGAGCCCCCCGGACGCGGACGACATCGACTGCCATGAGCGCAGCATCGCCGTCGTACACAAGGGCGCGAAGCACAAGTATCAGTGAGGCCTTGCTTCACAGCTCGAGCATAGCTTCAGGGTACTGACACTGTGGGTCGCAGGTTCTCGTCGGTTCACGGGCCAGGCGCAACCCAGAAGGACGTGTTCACGGCCGACGTCGCGCCTATGTGCGCCTCCCTCCCCACGCTCAGTCTCTTCTGCGCCGAAGCTGAGCACCACGGGACTTCCATGTGCAGGCTCGACTCAGTCTACCGCGGCGTCTCTTCGACCATCTTCTCGTACGGCATGACGGGCTCCGGCAAGACGCACACGATGTCGGGTGACCCGCGCTCGACGGCCGACATGGGCATCGTGCCGCGTGTCGTCAAAGCGCTGTTTCTCAAGCAAGCGCACATGCGCAAGGTCAAGATCCACCTTGCTGTCGAGTACCTCGAGATCTACAAGGACGAGTGCTACGATCTACTTGTGCCGCGGACGGACAAGGTACGCTTTCACGCACCGTACCGCGCACGACTGCGCGCCTAACGCTTACCCTGCCTTCGCCCCGCGCTCAGCCTGTCAAGCTCGACGTCAGGACAAACGACAAGGGTTTCAACATCGTTGCTGGTCTCGTCCGCGTGCGTATTGTGCGTTCTGTTCGTCCGCTGTCGCCTTGGTCCTGAGAATACTCTGCCGCGATCCGTGCTTGCAGAAGGAGATCTCGACCGCGCTGGAGTTCGAGGAGCTCTGGAGTCGAGCCTCGGCCCATCGCAGGACGGAGAAGACGCAGCTGAACAATAAGTCGTCTCGGTCGCACGCTGTACTGTCCATCCATGTCAGAACGCAAGAAGTCAGCGAGCATGGGAAGGGTGCGTCTTCATCTCTTGCTCTACCCATCCTGATCACTGTCAACTCATTAAGTTTATCCGGGCCACAGTATGGACCGGGAAAATCAATCTGATTGACCTTGCCGGCTCGGAGAACAACAAGCTCACCGGTAACGACCGCGACCGGCTTGCAGAGTCGTCGGCCATCAACAAGGTGCGCCCTTTGCGACACCCTTTACCCGCGCGCATCTGTCTGATGTCGCTTTCCCCTTACCGCAGTCTCTCACGACGCTCGGGAACGTCATCGACGCGCTCAACAAGGGCCATGCGCGGGTGCCATACCGCGACAGCAAGCTTACGCGCATTCTGCAGGGTACGCAGTCCTTCCATTTTCGACCGAGACCACACCTGACGTCCTTATACACTCCCAGACACCCTTGGAGGCCACTCAGTCGGGCTGCTCATCTGCGGAATTGCCCCGAACCCTCAGTTCCGGCAGGACACGATCAACACACTCAAGTGCGCCTCGCTTCACATCTGCACGGCGTATTGTTTCAGCGTTGACGGTTTTTTGCCCTGCAGCTTCGCCATCCGGACCAAAGAGGTCGAGAATCGAGTGACGGTGGATGAGCGAGGTGCGACCGCTATTCTTTCGACAAGCCGAAGCCCTGCTAACTAAGGCTGAAACTCGCAGACAACAAGCCGCCGGCCACGAAGCCGCATGTCTCCACCCTGAACAAGGCAGATCACCTCTATGCACCTCCTTCCAGGCTGGCGACCGCCCTGGGCAACATTCGGCCCGCCGCTGCGCCCGTTGCTGGCAAGAAACCCTTGGCGTCCGCCTCTTCAGGTCGCAAGTTCGGCACCGATCTCAAGAACGTCGCACCCGAAGACCGACCGCGAACCGTCTCAGCGAGCGGCAAGCCGGGCGTCGTGATCGGTCGGAAGGCAGTGGCTCCTGCGCCGGCCTTGGTCGCGCAGTCCTCAGCTAAGGGCAAGGAGCGGCAGGTGGAGGAGATCGACTTTGAGGCGCTTGTGAGTGCCCCCCGTATCAGCTCTAGGGTCATATCAACTGACGCCGTGATGCTGTTGGCTCCTAGGTCAAAGCCAAAGTCGCCGAAGAACTCGAGCGGCAGATGGCGGAGTTCAAGCGGACGATGCAGGCGAGCGCCAACGACTCGCTTGCGGCGCCGCGAGAAGACGTACTGGATGCGCGCATCGAATACCTGGAGAAGACTGTGTACGTCTCTCAGGGTTTATTCAGTCGCACTCACACGACGTGCCCTAACCCCCTTTGCGGTGAGCTTGCAGGAAGGCGCAAGTCGAGAAGTCCGCCGCGGAGGACATGCTCGAGCATGCGCGCAAGCACCACGACCGCGCATATCACCACGACGACCGGTGCGTGCTGTCGATCCCGCTTCCCACACTCAAGGCGATTCGACTGACGTTCTGTATCTGCTCTGTGCAGCGCGCAACTGGAGATGGCGCTCGACTTCTACCAGCAGGCACTGACATACATGCCGGGCAAGAAGACCATCATGACTCGGTGAATAGCTCGTCTACCGCTATTTATTTTCAATAGTGAAGCTGACATCCTAAGCTCGTTCGTGCCTGAGGATTCACGACATCCAACAGGCTATCGCACTCGGTCTTCCGGTTCCTCCCCGCAAAGGCGCGGCCAAGCTCAATCCTCCCTTAGCTCATCATATCGCCAGCACCTCGCGCCCGCCGTCGACGGCCTCCAGCTCACGACCGGTCGATTTCGAGGCCGACCGCGTGCGCAAGCTACCCAAATCCTTCAATGTGGCGAACGACAAGCCCAAGTCTACGCTGAACATCTTCGCCGATCCGGCGTTCGTCAAACCGAAGGAGCTCGACGCGCTCGACATCATACCGCTTTCGACCCCGCCTTCGCAGCCCATGGCGGCCACGGCCAAGAGTCGCGCAAAACCAGCCGGTTCGAAGAAGGCTCATGCGCGCGGTCCTCCGACGCCTGCGCCGACGTCCGAGGAGGAGGCCGACATTGAGACTGCCGCCAAGTTCCTCGTATCCACGACCTCCACACGAACACGTGCAACACGGGCGATGACCTCGCGAGCGAAGAAGAACTCGTACCGTGAGGTCTCGTCGGACGACGACGGTGATGATTTGGGCGGCCTGTCGGACGGCGACTGGGTCCCGTCTTGAGCGCCGTCCTTTCCAAATTGATATCCTCTCCTAGACCCTCTGCGCCATCTCATGATTTTACGACCTACCCTTTGGCTCGAGCTGTCAAGCAAAATCGAGTGTGCACACCGCTTGCGGCACTAGAACCGTGCACGACGCGCGCCGCCCTTGCCCTTACGCGCGTGACGCCAGCGCGAGGGCCCCCGTCCTCTCCCCCTCCCCAGTCGCAACTTGCAGCATCGCCCGTCCTATCCTCTTCTCGTTCTGCACAATCACCCCTCTAGCAAACGCTAAGATACTCGCCCGTCGCCCCCTCTCCGCTCTCGCCGCTGCCGCCGCTGCTTCTACGCCCTCGGCCGCTCTCGCTCGCACCCCATACCGCTTCAGCCTCAAGCCCCAACCGCTCTTCTACCTCGCACGCCGCACCATGTCTGGACAGCCCAACGGAGCCCCCAAGAAGGAGACCGTCGCCATCATCGGCTCCGGCAACTGGTGCGTGCCTTGAATTGGGCTAGGAGATGTGATCGGCCGGTTGAAGCTAGTAAGGCTCTCAACCGGAGGTGATCTCTCCTCTTTGCAGCTGAGTGCTCAGCGCATTGACCTGTCTTTGCCGTCTACTGCAGGGGATCCGCTATCGCCCGCCTTGCCGGCATCAACGCCAGGAAGAACCCGGACCAGTTCGAGGAGCGCGTCACCATGTGGGTGTTTGAGGAGGACTTCGAGGGCAAGAAGCTCACCGAGGTCATCAACGAGACGCATGAGAACAAGAAGTACCTGCCCGACGTCCAGCTGCCCGACAACGTCGTTGCCGTGCCCGACATCGTCGAGGCCGTGAAGGGCGCGACGGCCATCGTCTTTGTCACGCCGCACCAGGTTCATCCGAGCTCCTGCGCGCCGTCAGCAAGGGCCACTTGGGCTGACATGCTCCTCGCCGTTGCAGTTCCTCGGCAAGCTCCTCGACCAGCTCAAGGGCAAGATTTCGGAAGGCGCTAAGGCTGTTACTGCCATCAAGGTGTGCCGAAAAAGAAAAACTGTGTCCTGCGGGCTCTGCTAACAGGTCTTCCGGGATGCCGTGCAGGGCGTCGATGTCAAGGGCGCCGACATCCACATCTTCGCGGACGTCATCGAGCAGCAGCTCGGCGTCAGGTGCGCATCTCGAGTTCTGTATGTAGAGGTTAAAAGCTGATCTGACTTTTCGCCTCACAGCTGTTCGGCACTGAGGTATGTCTCTTGCGGCGAGCGCTTCTTCCCCTTGCGTTCGAAGTTGACGCGCAGCACTCCCTCTTCCGCAGTGGTGCCAACATTGCCAGCGAGGGTGCGTCGCCCACTTTGGCACCCTTCATTGCACTTCAGCTAATCCCTCACCTCATCTGCAGTCGCTCGCGACCGTTTCTCGGGTTAGCCAATCGCCCTAATGGTCAATAGTCGCAGCGCTGACGAGACTCGACCTGCAGAGACGACTATCGGCTATCGCACCAAGGAGGAGGGCAAGCTCTGGCAGAAGCTCTTCACCACCGACAACTTCCGCGTTCAGATCATCGACGACGTTGCAGGCGTCAGCTTGTGCGGCGCGCTCAAGAGTGCGTGCTTTCCCTGCTGATGGTGTCGTACGCTGAGGCTGACCCTGTGAATTACGCGGACGCAGACGTGAGGCGCCTCTCCAACCCTGAGCAGCGAGTTGGACACTGCTGATAGTCGTGCTTTCTCAGATCGTCGCTGTCGCTGCCGGGTTCGTCGACGGCCTTGAGTGGGGAGGTGAGTCTGACTGCGCGCTGGCGAGCGATGGCGGTGCTTACCTGTACATTCCTCGCAGACAACACCAAGGCTGCCATCATGCGCATCGGCCTGCTCGAGATGAAGAACTTCTGCAACGAGTTCTTCAAGGACATTAACGACAAGTCGTTCCTCGAGGAGAGCTCGGGCGTCGCCGACCTCATCACGACCTGTGCGTCTTTCTCCTGCTCCGACGAAAGGAGAGCTTGCCTGACCACAGTGTGTTGCAGGCCTGGGTGGACGCAACCGTAAGTGCGCAGAGGCGTTCGTCAAGACCGGCAAGGACTTTGAGACGCTCGAGAAGGAGATGCTCAACGGACAGAGTGCGTGCCTCTGCGGCCTTCGCGGGATTGCCAACCGTCAGCTGATCGATTCCCCCCGCGCTTCTCCAATCCCATAGAGCTCCAGGGCATCTACACTGCCGAGGAGATCCACGAGTTCCTGAAGGAGAAGGGCGAGGTCGACGATTACCCGCTCTTCAAGGCCGTGTGTCCCCTTCCCGGAACAGGTTTGAGGCCGCTCACTGACGCTCAACCTCCCTCGCATCACAGGTGTACGAGATCTCGTTCAAAGGCCGCAAGGTCGACACTCTGACCGACGGCCTTTGAAGCCCTTCTCCCTACTGCCCGTTTGCACCGCATCTGAGACGGGGCAGTAGTCTCCCAAACACTGTAGCTGATAGAGACAAGATCAAGGAGAGCAACACCCTTGTGCTCGCTCATGAAACGCCTGCATCGCTTTCCCTTATCGACATGTCGATGCTTGATGGTCCTCGTGAGGGAGAACGGGCCAGCCAGGAGCGGGCGCGCAGCAGGTCAGACCACGACGAACCCCTGACGGACCGCTCACAGCCCCCTCCTTGCAGCTTCCGTCTTACCGCTCTTCTCCACTATCTTGATCTTGCAGACATAAGGTTGTGCTTCAACTCCTCGAGAAGCCTTCCTAGGGGTCGTCCTCCAGCAACTCGTCCAGATCGCCGCACGGTCCCGCTACAGGCTTGAACCGGAAGAAAGCTCAGCAGCTGCAACAAGCAGAAGCAAGTGAGCTGCCTTCTATTTCGTCCAACTCCAGGCGATCCTAATCACGGCAGCATACGCGTGCGGCTGACAGCTCGCTCTCAGCCCCCTCTACACAGAACAGGAGCCCGACCATCGTTCACGATGATAGTACGTCCAGTCTTTGAGCTCGGCAGCATCTTCGGCATAGCTAAAGTGCTCCCGTACCGCGCAGGCATCAAGGCTACAGCTGCTCCCCGAAAGAAGCACCGGATCGACAGGCGCAGCCATCGGAACGACCTTCGGAGTCCTCGCCGTTCTCGGGCTCGCCGCCGTCCTCATCTGGACCTTCATCAGGGTCCGCGGCGTCCCGTCTTGGTGCCGCCGCGGTGGTCACCGTACCGCCAGGCCGTCCATGTGCGGCATGGGCAAGAGGACGACCATCGTCCGCTACAGCGTGACGGTGGTGCCGGACGTGTATCACGCCAGTGAGGCCCAGGCGGCGGGGGAGGATGAGGAAGCGACGCTCCGCCGGGGGTACTTTTCGTCCGCGCGGGAGGTCACCGTCGAGCTCGGACGGACGGACGGCGGAGCGAAACAAGAGGACGCGAGGATGGCGTTGCGGCCGGAGCCAGCTGCGACTTCGCTCGCGCCGAGAGGGCCGAACTGGAGGGACTCGTCCGGCAGCCCACGCGCAGCAGCTTCGTCAAGCAGCTCAAGGGGCGCCGATGCTGCCGCGGTGTCCGCCGCCGCCGCCGACGACTTGTTCGAGAGAGCGTCGACGGGCTACGACCCCCACCGGCCGCACGTTCATCTTTTGCCCGCCGAGGACGCCTACCGTGACCCCTTCCTGTCGCCGCGCGACGGCCCTTCTTCCCCAGCGCTGGGCGTTACGCGTTTGCACGAGTTCAGCGCGCGCTTCGGTGCGGTCGCCGTGCTCGAGGACATCGATGAGGCGTCGCTCATCTCGCGCCAGGGAGGTCACTCGTCGAGAGACGGCGACGAGAGCCCGCCGCCTCTGCCGACTAAGCCGTCCACGCCGCTGCCCTTGCCATCCCATCGCCCTTCGCAGCCGTCCGCCTCGGAGACCAAGTCCTCTTACTCGTCATGGACCGACATCAGCGGCCCGGTCCATCAGCCCGCTCTGAACGACGGCCTGCGCTCGCCACCGGGAGACCGTGCCGCGCAAGGCAGAAGCGTCAGTCCGCTCTGGTGGATCGAGAATATCCAGCGCTCCCTTCCTTGGCGGCGCGAGCCGTCTGTGTCTCCACCTCCCGCACCTCTTACCCCTAGGCAGGAGCAGGCGCCCGTCGTCTTCCCGACCAATACGTTTTACCACCCTCTAACGTATGTCGGCTCGCGCGCGAGCTCGAGCACGTACAGCGTGCCCGGTGACCTCTCCTCGGATCAAACGCACATCCACGCGACGCAAGTCGCGAGCCTTTCGCAGGTCCAGTCCCACCCGTTTCTGTCAATTGACCCGCACCCTTCGCGCACGCCGCCTTCGACCTCTCCCTCGCCCGACTTGGCGCCGTCCTCCATCTCGAGGACAGGCCGCACCGTGCGCCTCGCGCCCCTCTCGATCCCAAGCGCCGCACCCACGGGCCATCTGCGCGAGCTGAGCGCGGAGAGCACGCTCATGTCCGCCTCGTCGTCGTTCCGCGAATACGCGGGCGCGGTGCAGCGCGCGCTGTCGGCCGGGACGTTCAGGAGCACCGGGGCGCGGTCGTCTAGGTCGCAGCGCAGCGCCGCCGGGGAAGGGAGCGCGAGAGGGCACCGGTACGTTGGGCTCGACGACGACGGCGGAGGAGACGTTCTCGACCGAGAAAGGGTCACGACGCGCTTGTTGGAGAACGACGACTTCACGAAGGCCGAGAGCGGGTCGACGCAGTGTCCCGCCCCGTCCGAGCCTACGTCGAGCGCGGCCACCCATGTCCGGCTTGCCCTTGCCTCGCCTCCTGCACTCGACTTGGCGGGCGCGACGGATCAGTGCACCCCTAGCTTACCGTCTCCGATCGCCCGCGCGACCCCGAGCACCGCGCGCGCCGTCCACCCCTGGCCTTCGCCACGGGCGAGCACGGCGCCCGCGCTCCCGCTCCCCGTGCCAGGGCCTACGCCGGCGCGCCCTCTGCCGCTCGTTCGCCCGGCGCCAGCGCCCGCAAGGTCGAGCACGCTGCCGCAGACTTCGTCGATCCGCCGGCTGCCGGTTGTCCCTTCTTGACAGCTCCCCCTGTACCACCCCGCACTGTCCTCTCACACGCACAGCGAGCTCTGGATCATATGGAGGGCATGAGATCTGGTGGACGACTCGTGAGGGGTAGCAAAGCGCAAGGGTGAGAGTGGGAGGAAGCGTACAACAGCCCAGCAAAGACAAGCGATGGTGCGGGGGCGACGCAGGGAAGGGGTGTATGCGGCCGCAAACCGGTAGGGGAGAGAGTAAGAGGAGGACGGAGGAAAGGTCGCGCGCTCAAGCGGCATACGAGCGGGCCTGCTGGCCGTGCCCGCCGTACTCGATCTTAGCGCGCTTGGGGGCGCTCCCGCCGCTGCTGTCAGATGGGGAGCCCTCGAGCGATGCGCCTGAGCTAGAGCACAGAGGCCCGGCAGCAGAATCAGCGCCTGGCACTCCGTCTTCGCGACGGGCGGGGCAGAGAAGAGGGGGAAGAGGGTGAAGGGAAGAGGGTGAAGGGAAGAGGGACGTACGCGGCACCCTGCATGTTCGCGATCGACTGCTGCCGCTTCCACTTTCCCCGGTCGACGCCCGGCGGGGGCTCGGACGACATGCCCAAGCTGCTGCTCCCGCCGTTCGTAGGTGCGTTCTCCTTCGCCTGCAGCGGGCGAGCTCGTCAGCATTGCGCCGATGAGGGGAGCGGGAAGGGGGGGGGGGGGGTGAGAGATCGGGCAGGAAGCACCTTGTCAGCGGGAAAGCTGAACCCTCCGACGACGCTCTGCGCCCGCGCCGCTCGTCCCGCGTCCAGCATGCTTGCTGCCGTTGTCGTCGTCGTCGTCGTCGTCGACGGCGGCGGCAGGGCTGAAGTGGTAGAGAGAGCGCGGGCGGCGAAGGCGGTGCTGGTGGAGGCTTGGGCTTGGGCAGGGCGAAGCGGGGCGCGCAGGGAGGGGACGGACCGCATAGCGGGTGGGGCGCTACTCGTCCGCGTCCGATTTTGAAGTCAGCAAGGCATCCAAGCGCAGGGAGGAAGGAAGAGGAAAGACGCACGTGTGACCCCCACCCGAGCCCTCACCAACGCCGTACGACGCTGCGTCCAAGTCCACGCCCGACATGTCGTAATCTGCCACCCCGTCTGGCTGGGACGACGCCGGCGCCTCCTGCTCCTCCTGCTCCTCCTGCTCCTGCTCCTGCTGGTGCTGAGGCGGAGCGCGGGTCGGCGTGTCCTGCGCAGGCACAGGCATGCGCCGGTACGCCGGCGCTCTGCCGCCGTTCGGCGCGGGAGACCGCGCCTCCTCGGGCGAGACCGCCCGCTTCACCCCCGCCGCCCCGGCCGAGTTTGCCATCGCCGTCCTCGCCAGCGCCGAGCCCTGCGCGCGCTGGGCAGGCGCAGGAGAGTAGGCGCTGTTCGCCGGCGACGGCGGCGCGCTGCCGTACGTCGCTGCGGGCGCCGCGGGCGAGTGCAGCTGCGGGTCGGTGACGATGCCAACGCGTGAGTTGAACGTGTCGAACTCCGGGCGGCGGTACAGCTGCTTGCTGTCGAACTTGGCCTGCATACAGGGAGGCAAGCGAAGGCGCAAGGAGCCGTCGAGCGTCAGCATCGCCCACCCGCGCCAGAAGGTAAAAGGGGGGGGGGGGGGGGGAGGACGCACTGCCGGCTTCGCGACCGACTTGACCTTGGCCTCATAGTCCTTGTCGTAGATGCAGTTCCCGAGCACGTTACCAAAGTGCCTTAGGCAGCGCTTGACGGCGTCCGTCACCGCCTCCTTCTTGGCCTTCTCGAGCGCCTCGCCCTTCGCACGCGCGTTCACCATGCCGCCGAAGCCGACGTCCTCGTGGTACACGCCGTCGCGGAGCGTGACGCGCACGCGAGCCGAGACGCCGACCGAGATCCGGCCCTGGGCGTCCGTGTCGATCTTCAAAAAGGCAAATGCGTGGAGGGGCGTTAGTAAAGGGAGGGAGCGGTGCCGGGGAAGGGGACGGACAAAGTCGGTGTCGAGCGCGAGGACGGACGACGACCAGCCGTTGAAGCCGAAGACCTCGTTGGCGAGGTTGATCACTGTCAGTTCGCCGCGCGAGGGGAGGCAAAGGGAGGGTCGTCAGCCTGGGCTTGGATGGAAAGACCGGAGAGAGGGAGGCGGAGGCACGCTTCCAACTCTCGATGTACGTAAACTTGGACCCGCCACCGCCGGACCTCGAGCTCAGATACTCGGGCCCGAGCTGCCGCTCCAGCTTGACCTGCAGCGCCGCCATCTGCTGAGCCGTCTCCCAGCCTGGGCTCGCGAGGCTCTCGGCGCGCTGCATGCGTGCCGTGTCGCCTGCTGTGCCGTGGCCGTCTGTGTAGGCCTGGAGGACGGACCCCGCCCAGCCGGCGCCGAACGACTGGGGCGTGAACGCCGAGGGGGGCAGGTACGTCTGCGTGCTCGGCGGCGCGTGCGCGTAGGACGAGGAGGCGGCGGTGGAGGACGGCGGAGGATACTCGGTCGTCGTCGGCTTGGGCTGGAAGGCAGTCGGCACGCCGGGGCGCATCGGCGGCAGGTTCCCACCGCCGGCAGGCTTCGCCGAGGAGGAAGACACGCCGTTGGATGGGTGCGACATGGCGGTCGGTGCAGTGGGGGGAGGGCTGGGCCGGAGGGGAGGGAGCTGTGCTGGTGGTGGTGAGGAGGCTGCGGTGGCACCCGGCGGGAGGCGGCGGTACTGCTTGAACGCAGGCGGCGCGGCGGGTGCGGTGCTGTGCGAGCGGCGGGAGACGACGACGACGGCGGCGGCGGCGGCGGCGGCGGCGGCGAGGGACTCGGGGACGCAGCGCAGGGCCCGCCGGCGGACGTCGAGGGCGGTCTGGTGTGCGCGCGCGCGCGCGCGCGGAGGGACGCAAGGAGGGGAGGGGACGGGTCAGAGGGTCAGGGGGAGGGGACCAGGGCCGGCGGGCAGGGGACGGACTGGGTAGCAGGCGAGGACTGGGCGCATAAGGGCGCACCCGACGGGCGATTCGAACCGGAGACGAGCGCAGGGCGGGGCAGGGCGGGCGGGTGGATCGGCGCGTCGTCCCAGAGAGGCGACCCCGAACCGGCGCCCAACCGTCGGGGTTCGTGTCTGGCGCGCGTGCCGTCATCCGCGCATTGGCTCCGACCGCACTGCCTCTCTCTCTCTCCCTGCCAACGCCATAGGATGCACGACGCTGTCCCCGGTGCGCCCCGTCGAGGCAGTCACCGTCAGCCACGGGCAGCTTGCTTACACTCTCACACACACACCGCCTGCAGTCACCGATCTCCTCCGGACTGTCTTTGAGGCGAGGCCTTCCCCTCTCGCAAGGCCGCCCGCCGATAACGACCCCCCGACGACTGACCCTGATCCCCCCCTGCCTCCTCCACAGTCGATCATCGAGGTCTTCGTGCTGTGCGCACCGCTGCCGTCCTCCCACTGACGTGGTCTCGCAGCGCACACGCTGACAAACGGCCGATTCGGTCTCTCGCTGTCGCTCCTGGCGTCCCTCGCTTCCCCTCCCCGGGCCCGCACCTCACCAGATGCCTCGCCGGTCTCCTGCTCGCCCGCGCGGGCATCACGGACAAGGCGACGCAACGTGTCCGTCTCTCCAACTTCCTCCTCGCTCGACCCTCGCGCATGCCCGCTGATCTGCTGGTCGCGTTGACGCTGGCGCACACGTTCTTGCAGAAGCTGAACCGGCTGAACATCTCGCTCTTCACGCCCTGTCTCCGTGCGTCTTGTGCCTTTTCCTTCCTGTCCTACCCATCTCTGACTCTCTGCTTATCTCGTCGTGCGCGCAGTCTTCTCGAAGGTCGCCTTCTCCCTCAACCCGCAGAAGATCAAGGAGCTGTGGATCGTCCCGCTCGGGTTCGTCGTCGTCACGGGGACGTCGATGGCGACCGCCTGGGGGCTGGGGACGGTGTTCAGGCTCAAGAAGAGCCAGAAGTGCGTCCCTCGCTTCCGCCGGTGCGCGCGATGACAGGGGAGCTGACGGTGAGGGCTGCGCGCGCAACAGGGCGTTCGCCATGGCTGCCTGTACGTCCCATCGGCGCAGCCCGCCGGTTGCTGCGCACCGATGCTGACCCTTGCCATGGGCTTCGGGTCGCGCGCGCCCGCAGCCGGATTCATGAACAGCAATTCACTTCCCATCGCGCTGATGCAGTCGCTCGTCGTCGAGGTGCCCGGGCTCAAGGTCCGTGCCCTCCTTGCCTCCCTGTGCGGATGCCGCAGAACACTGACTGGGTGTGAGTTTCTTTTTTTGTGGGGGGGGGGGGGGGGGGTGGTTGTGCAGTGGGACGAGGACGACACGAAGGAGGCGATGCTCGGGCGCGCGCTGACGTACCTCGTGCTGTACTCGACGCTGGGGATGATGGTGCCGTTCCCCGCTCCTTCCCATCAACCCCCCTCCGCAGCCTCTCAGCTGACGCGAGGCCACACGCTCAACAGCTCCGCTGGTCGTTCGGCGTTCGCCTGCTCACCATGGCCGACGACGACGACGTGGCCCTGCCCGCGCCGTCCGCGCTCGAGCACCAGCTTCCGGCTGCTGCCGCCGCTGGGGCGAGGGAGCACTCAGCTAGCGCCGGGTCGACGCTGTTCGACCGCACGTCGTCGGACGAGGGCGAGGGCGGCCGAGGTGTTGTCGACTCCCCAGAGTCGAGTCCTCCTGTTAGGCCGAGCAGTGCGTTCTTTGGCCCTCTGGGCTCGGTTTGCTCGCAGGAGAGGCCAGCGTGCGCTTACGCCCGGACATCCTGCGCAGAGTACTCGCACTCGACGACGACGGACGAGGACGACCCGTGGAAGGATGTCTTGCCCCCCTCGCGCACCGCCGCCGCCGCCGCCGCTCCCCCTCACGCCTCCCCTGTGACCGGTGCCGCCGGCCTGCCCCCGCCCCCGCGGAGGCCCTCCCGTCGGCTGTCCGACTTCTACAGCTTCCCCAACTCGCCAACGTCTGCGCTCGTGCATCTCCCGGGCATGTCGGAGGGATCTGATGGCGGGTCCGAGGACGGCTTGCTCACGGGCCCGAGGGCGGGCGGGAAGGGCGAGGGCAGGTGGAGGGGTATGTGGAGGAGGGTGAAGGCGTTTGGGCGGACCGCGAACGAGTTCATGACGGTCCCGATGTGGTCTGCGCTCGTGTCGATCGTCGTGCGTCTCTCCTTTCCTCCCCCCCCCCCCCCCTCTCTCCCGTAAAGCGCGCGCTCGCGCGCGCGCGCTGGCACGATGCTGACCACCGGTACGCATGCAGATCGCAATGATCCCTCCCGTGCAGGCGCAGCTGGCGACGCTGCGGCCGATCCGGTCGGCCATCAAGTCCTCGGGCGCGTGCTCCAGTGCGTCCCTTCGTGTTTCCCGCCCCTTGGAGCTCTCGGGAGGTGCCGGCTGCTGACCCGCCGTCGCGTGCGCGCGCCGTGTCGTGCAGTCCCCCTGACGCTCATCGTCCTCGGCGCGTACTTTTACGGGCCCGACCGCCCGCCCGCTGCCAAGGAGCCACCGCACACCGTCACCCGCCCGCCAACTCGATCTCTCTTCTCCCGGCTGTTTCTGCGCCGGAAGCAGGGGAGCATCCGGCTCGAGGGCGGCGAGGGCGAGGTCAGCAAGAAGAGCGTGCCGGGGGAGAAGCGGACGGTGTTCGTCGCCGTGTTTTCGAGGTGCGTCCCTCGCCTCTCGCTGCTGCGTTCAGAAGCCCGTGTCTGACCTGCGCCCTCCTGGCGTACGCGCCGGCGCAGGATGGTCCTCACGCCCCTCCTGCTCATCCCCGCCGTCGCCCTCCTCGCCGTGTACGACCCGTTCGAGGTCGCCGAGGACCCGGTGTTCATCAGCACCGCCGTCCTCATCATCTCGTCCCCGCCCGCGATCACGCTCGCGCAGATCACCCAGGCCAGCAGCGGCGATGCGTTCGAGAGCCTCATCAGCAAGACGATCTGGATCTCGTACGGTGTCCTTTCGCCGCCTCGTGCGTCTGCGCTTTCATCCCCCCCCCCCCCCCCCCCCCCCCCCCCCGCGCGCTGCCGTCCCCGCCCCCTCCGCGCCGGCGTGTGGGCTGCGCCGTCTCTCTTCGCGCTCCCAGCCCCAGCGCTCCGCCGTTTCTGTGTTG